>RCUC01143188.1:0-52064 GCA_003697995.1 Taxidea taxus jeffersonii | reverse complement strand
GATGGCGGGGTGTGGGTCGGTTCCTACTGATTTTGAGAGGTGTTCTCTGCGCCTCCTGGATTTTGATGCTTGTTCCCCTTGCTATATTAGGGAAATTCTCTACAATAATCCTCTCCAGTATACCTTCTGCTCCTATTTCTCTTTCTTCTTCTTCTGGAATCCCAATTATTCTAATGTTGTTTCATCTTATGGCATCACTTATCTCTCGAATTCTCCCCTCGTGGTCCAGTAGTTGTTTGTCTCTCTTTTGGTCAGCTTCTTTATTCTCTGCCATTTTGTCTTCTATATCACTAATTCTGTCTTCTGCCTCATTTATCCTAGCAGTAAGAGCCTCCATTTTTGATTGCACCTCATTAATAGCTTTTTTTATTTCAACTTGATTAGACTTTATTTCTTTTATTTCTCCAGAAAGGGTTTTTATTTCTCCTGACAGGGTTTCTCTAATATCTTCCATGCCTTTTTCGAACCCGGCTAGAACCTTGAGAATCGTCATCCTGAATTCCAGATCTGACATATCACCAATGTCTGTATTGATTAGGTCCCTAGCCTTCGGTCCTGTCTCCTGCTCTTTTTTTTGTGGTGAGTTTTTCCGCTTTGTCATTTTGTCCAGATAAGAATCCGCTGTTCTCCTTGTTAAGTGAACTTGGTCTTGGCTGTATTTCTTTGATCTTCTGGGGGAGGGGCCTGTTGTAGTGATTCTCAGGTGTCTTTGCCCCAGGCGGAGTTGCACCGCCCTTACCAGGGGCCGGGCTAAGTAATCCTCTCAGGTTTGCTTTCAGGAGCTTTTGTTCCCTTAACGCGCTTTCTGTAGAGTTCTGGAGGACGGGAATGACAATGGCGGCCTCCCAATCTCCGGTTCAGAGGAGCCGAGAGTTAGGGGCCCCAGTCTTCAGTGCACCTTCAGAGAAAAGCGTTTAATCCCTCCAGTCTCCCAAGCCCACGTTTGCGCTGGAGACTGCGCGCGCCCGCCCGCAGACCGCGCTCAGAGAAAATCGTGCGTAAGCAGTCCTGTCTCACTGGCTTCTGGGAGTGCTCCGAGCTCACCCAGCCTGTGACCAAGCGTCTCTGTCTCTGGCAGAGTCCCACCTGGAGTCTCTGGACCCCGTAGATCCCTGAGCTCTCCCGTGTCGGAGTCTCCCCGGATCTTGTGGGGACCCCTCGCACAGAGCACCGGCCAGTGCCACAGAGCACCGGCCCGTGTCACAGACCACTAGGAAATCTCGGCTCTGTCTCCGCAGCCGGCTTCCCCGCTCTAATACCTGTGAGCTCTGCGACACTCAGACACCCCCGATCCTTCTGTGACCCCGTGGGACCTGAGTCCACGTTGTCCCCGTGAGGTCTTCACCCCAGTTTAGCCTCTGGAGTGATGTCCCTCCATGGAGCAGACTTTTAAAAGTCCTGATTTTGTGCTCCGCCGCTTGCCGGGAGCCGTCCCCTCCCCCTGGGGTCTATCTTCCCGTCGCGTTGGATTCACTTCTCCGCTGGTCCTACCTTTCAGAAAGTGGTCGATTTTCTGTTTCTAGAATTGTTGTTTTTCTTCTCTTCGATCTCCTGTTGGATTTGTAGGTGTTCGGAATGGTTTGATAGGCTACCTAGCTGATCTCCTGCTGGCTGATATCGTCTCAGCCTCCTACTTCTCTGCCATCTTGACTCCTCCCCCCGGGAAACTTGACTTTTTAAAAACTAAGCACAGAGATATACCTAGGCAGATAATCTGAAATCATAGGGTCATATCACCCTTCTTTTCAATCTGTTTACTAAGTATATATTTCTAAAAGTATGAATGGCTATCTTTGTTATAACAGTATTTTTATTTACCCTGAAATAAAATGTGTATAACACACTAGAAAGCTATACTCAATTCCTGACTATTTGATCCAATTTGGTTTAATCTATGTTAAATCTTGCTTTAAAATTCTATTGACACAAATGGGCTCTAATTACAGCCAACAGTCCATGAGAACATGACATGTCTATTTACTTCAAGAAAATGTGCATGTTCATGAGAATGTGAGCTAGAAGATACAAGTTTAACAGGAAGATAGTGTTTAACCTTTTGCAAGCAAGAAGTATCCAGGGTAAAGAAAGGACAATGCTGAAAACTTTTAGACACCATATTACTTCATTACTTGCTATAAAATATTAATTTTTGGAACATCAGAACCACCCAAACTTTTAATTTTACATTGTAAATGTCTCTGGTTTTCCCTAGAATGATGAACAGCTGAAATGTGATGATATACAAGAACTCTGTTCGGGTTTTTAGATATCCAGTCATCACAAAAATAAAGTTTATAATATAATGAATATAAGGAGTTGAGTCTACCCTAGCCATAAGAATCAATAGGATATTTTTTGTAACTATAACTGTTTTATAGATAAATGTTATAAACTTCTACAAGTGTAATCAAGAAAATGAAAAGATAAATCAACAGTGGGAGAAAATATTATAAAAATGCATATCTGAAAAAGCACTAGTTTCCATAATATATAAAGAATTGTTACTAATCTATCATAAGAAGACAACTGAATTTTTAAATGGGTAAGAATTTGAATAGACATTTTACCAAAGAATATGATTGACTACATGGGGAAAAAAATGTTCAGTATAATTAGTCTTTAGGCAAATTCAAACTACCAGGAGATACTGCTACACATCTATTAGAATGGCTAAAATTTAAAATTCTAACAATATTTTAATCTTGGTGAGGATGTGAAGTGATTAGAATTCTTACAAAATTGCTTGCAGAGATACAAAATAGTATAACCACTGGAAAATAATTTGGTACTTTCTTATAATATTTAATACATATCTGCTCTATGACTCAGCAATTTCATTCTGAGATATTCACCTTATTTATTTATTTATTTTTAAACATTTATTTATTTATTTTAGAGAGTAGAGAGAGAGAGAGAGCACTGTGAGCATGAGGAGGGGTTGAGGGAGAGAGAGACCAGCAGACTCCTCACTGACAGGGGATCCCAATGCGGGGCTCAATCCCAGGACCCTGAGATCGTGACCTGAGTTGAAATCAAGAGTTGGACACTTAACTGACTGAGCCACTTAGATGCCCCTGATATTTACCCAATTTACATAAAAACATATTTCTATACAAAGATTAGTATTCAAGTATTAATAGGAGTTTGGAAACAAAAGTGTATATTAAGTGGTGAATATATAAACAAATTATGTGTATGTATATCCATAAAATGGAATACTACTTTACAACAAACCAATAAAAAAAAATCTGAAGAATATTGTGTTAAGTGAAAGAAGCCAGTCACAAAGATTATGTGCTTTATCATTCATCTACAGGAATTTCTATAGGCAAACTACAGGGACAGAAAACAGATCACAGTAATTGCCAGGAGGTGGGGGAAGGGAGATGGGGTAGACTGCAAAGGGGTATGAGAAACTATGAGGGGGGGCTGAAAATGTTTTATATAATTTGTTAAGAGATTGAACTGTATACTTGAACAAGTTTTAAGTATAAACTTAAAACTATACTTTAAGGTTTTATCATATATAAATAAAGAGAAGACATTGGAGGCAGAATGACTTATTGAGAGAAACGTGTAAAATTGAAGCATATTTGAGGATGAGAGTGTGCTTTCGTATGGAGTTCAATGGCCAAAATGGCCTGTTGAGGATGGGTAGGGTCAGCAAGCATTTGGACTTTCTTCCATAGCAGTCAGTGAGAAACCAATCGTGATTGCAAAGAAGGCTTGTAAGCTTGGGAATGACAAGACCATATATACACATTTTTAAATTGTGGTAAAATATGTTATGCATATGCATATGTTACATACACTCATATTGCTGTGTCACCATCACCAACATCCATCTCCAGAACTTCATCTTGCTATACTGAAACTCAAACTCGCACATCTGTCTTTTGTAATGAGCTTCAATGGTAGCAAAGGGATGGTGTGAAGTAGAGGTATTCTGGAGATAGAGCCATTTGGAGGCTTATTTGAGAGTGGAGACCATGCATCATGAGCACTTGTGTAGGGTAACAGACAATGAGAGGAAGTGAGAGAGGTAGGAGATACATTTCTGAAGTAGAATTGGCACATGTTGTGAGTGATTGCAGTGAATCAAGGAAAAACATTGGCCAAGGGAATCCATGATGTTTCTCGTTTGGCCAGCTGGGTAGATGGCAATGTCACTAAGTCACATACCCAGGATGCAGGAGGATGGATGACAGGGTAGAAATAATGAGTATAAGACATGCTGCATTTCTGAAGCCCAAAGTCTACGTAGGTAGAAAGCTAAGAGACAGTCACAGATTTAAAGGTCATTACCTAAGAAATGATGGTTGAAATCTTCTTTTAAAAGGATTTTATTTATTTATTTTAGAAAGAGAGAGAGTGCAAGCATGAGAGAGGCAGAAGGGAGGCAGAGGGAGAATCTCAAGCAGACTCTGAACTGAACATGGAGCCTGACACAGGGCTCAGTCTCATGACCCTGAGATCGTGACTTGAGCCAAAGCAAAGGGTCGGAGACAACCAACTGAGCCATCCAGGCGCCCCAATGGTTGAAATCTCTTGAATGGCCTGAAAATGGGATTAGAAGAACAAATAATAAAACATGAACAAAAGCCCTCCAAGGGTGATGATGTGACTTGAGAGAGGAAGTACGATCAGTTCAATTCTTTATACCTGAGGAAGATGCATGGTAAACTAACGCGATAAGCGGCAAGGGTTTACGGCATTTTTCTTTCTCAGTGCTGTCATCATCTCTGCCTGTGGCCTGATTCCTTTTTCTTTCTTTTTTTTTTTTTTAAACTTTTTTTAAAAGATTTTATTTATTTATTTACTTATTAGAGAGAGAGAGAGAACGAGCTCAGACAGACAGAGTGGCAGGCAGAGGCAGAGGGAGAAGCACCCTCCCTGCCGAGCAAGGAGCCCCATGTGGGACTCCATCCCAGGACGCTGGGATCATGACCTGAGCCGAAGGCAGCCGCTTAACCAACTGAGCCACCCAGGCGTCCCCTGACTTCTTTTTCTTAGAAATGAGATAGTGAATATAGTACAGTGCTTGACAAGTCAGACTCAGGCATCAGTCAGTTCTGGGCGGAATTTCTAGCCCCATATGATTTAACCACAATCTTTTCTTTCTTTTCTTTTTTTTTTTTTTAAAGATTTGACAGGCAGAGATCACAAGTAGGCAGAGAGGCAGGCAGAGAGAGTGGGGGAAGTAGGCTCCCTGCTGAGCAGGTAGCCCGATGAGGGGCTCCATCCCAGGACCCTGGGATCATGACCTGAGCCGAAGGCAGAGGCTTTAACCCACTGAACCACCCAGGCACCCCACCACATTCTTTAGGACAAATTATTTTATTAGGTTCCCAGCCTCAATTTTCTCATCTTATAACCAACCTTCTGCTAATGATACTAGAAATACAGTTTTCTGAACACTAACTGGCAGAAGGCATATAAAATACTTAGTTTAATGTCTGGCATGTATAATTACTCAGTACCCAATAGTAGTTGTTTTTATTGTTCTGGAAACCTCAGTGACTTTCTGTTACTCACTTTTACCCTTCTTTTTAGGTTTTAATCAATAACTTGGATGAGACAGTCATGTCATCCTTGTCACATTGAGAGCCCACACAAAGTTGAGAGGGGCAGAAACAGATCTCAACCCATAAACTAAAATGAACAGATGTTAACAAGATAATATGTCACAGGGATTGACATAAAATTGAGGAACAGGGTAAATCCAGAGTGGGGAGAAGTAAATAAAGGCAACATGTAAACAAACTCCAAGGGTTTTACGCCCATAGAAATCCACAGAGCCACGAGGCTACTGCAAGAACTTACATGAGCTTGCTTACATTGCGTAAGTGGAATTGGACCACTTGTGGTCCGGAGTTGGGTGAGTCCCACTCCAGCTGCAAATGTCAGACATTCTTGGAGATGGTTCTCACTTCTGGGGACCACACTTTGAGAGGAAAGGCAATGAACCAAAGAACATCTGGAAAAGGGAATGGAGAAGGCAGAAAAACTGGAAGCCACCCCATGAAGAAGTGCTCAGCAAAAGAAAAAGTTTGTGCTTAGAGAAGGGAATTCTGGGTAGGGAGCAAAAAGCAGTCTTCAAAATTGTTAAGGGATTAGACTTAACTGCATGGCCCCCCTTCCCTACAGTCCTTGAGTGCAAGTTTTGAAGGTGCAGATTTTAGCATGAGTACACTTCTAGTCAGAACGAGCTCCCCAAGGGAAGGCAGCCTCGCAGGGCAGGAGAACATGTTTGCAGAGGCTCTTGTGCAGAATTCCACTACCCTCTACCTGGGACTGTCACCCAGGAGATTCCCAGACAGAGCAGAGGGCTGCAGTAGACAACTCTGAGGTTCTAATCTTCATTTTCAAGTGTTTTTCACCCACACCCAACAGCCTTCTGGGAAATATGTTTCTGAGACTGCAATATCTTAATCAGTGTAAAGGGTTTGATACAGTTCCTTGGGAACACAAGGGTTTCAGGAGCCACGAATAACTATATTTTTCAACTACTCCCATTGCCAGAATACTAGTCTACTTCCCCTGACTTAAGCCAGTCAGCTTAATTCTCTCAGCCCTTGGACTTGTGCTCTACCGGTGCTTGGTATGTGCTCTTCCGTCAACCTACTGATGATGTCAGGTTCAAGGCAACGAGTTCGGCTTCTCTAAGCAATCCCTTCAGTGAAGGTATTAGATGCAATGACATTTCAGAACTGTTCATGAACAAGTGATCTGTTCATCCTAATCCCTAAAACTCCTTCTTCTCCATGGCCAACTACTTTTCCAAATGGTAGTGGGAAGGGAGATTATTTCAGGAAGCCATGAAAAGCCACTTGCTTTTATGCGCTTATCTGAAATCTTTCTTCGGAGGGCTGCTTGGTAGCCGAGTGGAACAGGCCATGTGTGACAGACATTAGGAGGACTGACCTCAGGGAGCAAGTGCGCTTTTCAGGGCTAGTTGACTGTTTTCACAGGGCTCTCCAGGGCCGAGAAAATAAGCAATCGGAGAGCAGGAACCTTATCTTATACATCTTTGTTTCCCTCCCAGCTCCCAGCACAGCCCCTGGTGCATAGTAGGCGGACAATATGTTTACTGCCGGAATGAATGAATTAGTGAATATGAATAAATGAATGGATGGATGATGGCGGACAGATGGCACTGAGGGAGAATCTGCTGTATGCTTTAAGTTAAGCATGTCAGGGTTCAGCTCCAGCCCCTAAGCTCAATTTCTACCCCTCATCAGACCAGCTCCCCTCTGTGGAGCCTGATCATGGTGCCTGTGGGTAGAATGTATTCTGGGGGAGATGAGAGCTGCCTGATATGAGAGATGATATCAGAGATTAGTTAACCGTATGGGCTTTGTCCCAGGGGAAGTGTGTGAAATGAATCAGATTAAACAAAATTGATAATGTGAATGCTTAATCAAACAGACAAAGGTAGTCTGCGCAGCTAATTAGGGGCAAATAGAGCGTCCCTCTTGTACCTCATTTAACTGACAAATTGTGCAGACAGTTTTAATGGGAGTCTGTTTAGCAAAGAGAAGGCTGTATAGTTGACAGCTTGGCAAAATGTGGTTTCTGTAACACCACATGATGCTTATGGAAATTAGCCTGGTGCAGCTGAGCTCAGAGCAGTCCTGGGCTGTGCAAATCACAGCGAAACGGACCTTTCACAGACCACTGGCCATCGCACTCTTAAAGGCAAAGGACCCATTTTTAGTATTTTGAAAGGTCAAAGCGACTAGGGTCTGAACAGTAAACGGAATCTAGTATTACCAGACGCAATGCAGTGGCTGAAAAGCGATATGGGAGTCTTCATGATCAGAAAAGCGGAATCACCATTCAAACGGATAAGAAGCTATGGCGTTTTACAGCTAGAAGCTGACTTGGACAGAGCAAGACAATTTGAGGAGAAGAGAGTGACCCAAGGGCAAAGATAATGTGGTTTTCTGAACTTCAAAAGGTTTAGGTACATTTGTGCCTGGATCTCCCAGCATGTTCATCACGCTCTCACCAACCCCTCGGCTTCTCATCTTTTTACTTCTGTTTTGCCTTCCAAAGCTCAGTAGGTCCTGTTCCTTCTCCTTTTCCAAATGAAGCATCTTCCTCCTCTGATAGTTTCGTGTCTTTGGACTTGCCACGCTTTTGGAGACTGTGAGGGAATTTCTGGGAGCTAGTGTTGTTTCAGGAGTAGAGAGCATATTCGGTTTCTGCTAGTTTCCCAGGTGCACGGGGACTAGAGCTTTCCAGCACCTGTCCAGAAGGAGTCAGACAGGAGTCCCCACTGGCCACACCCATGGGGAACAGCATCATTTGCTGCTCTGTGGAGAATTAGGGGGAAGAATAAAACGAGGGCTACTATAGAGACTGGGGGACTCTCAGGGACTGTCCTGTGAGATTAGCTTCCCTGAATTCAGAGCGCGGTGCTCAGGTGCATGGAAGTAGGCATGTGGGGGAAATATGGAGTCACAAGTCTGGCCTTCACCTGTGTGCCAGCTCCAGGATGTCGTTTTCTGGGCACAGGAACTGGAACTTGAGTTTGGATTCACAATGCGGGGATGAGCTCCCCCTCCTTGGGTACCCATGCATGGCTCGAGGTTTCCACCCCACTAAAGGGAATAAGGCCACGCATGAAGAGGATTCATTTAATGAAGTGAATTTTGTGAATCACTCCACCAGTCAGACATGGTTCCTTCCGGAAAATGAACAGTTTTGCATAAAACGGTCCATTAGTGTCAATGGAGAGGGTCTGACCTCCTTCGGCTGCTCTGTAAGCCTAGTCAAGTGGAACCACCGCGTTGTGCCAGGACTGGGAGACCATGTCCCTACCCCAGGAGGTTTTACTCTACATTAGTTTGCACTAAATGCAAAAAGCAAGAGTCGTTCCACTTTCAACTTGCAAAGTATCATTTTGCCAAAGTTGGATAAGTAAGCACTCAAACATACCCAGATACTCATGATTAAAAAAAAAAAAAACCATAACTATGGTAAATAGTCTATTTATTAATTTAAAATATTTTAAACCAGCAGAATGACTGTGTTTTCATCACACCAAAGCTACACGGACACTCAGAACTGTGTTGGTGCTAGCACAAATCAAATTTAGTCTTCACTTTTTGCTCTGAATTTTGGCTTTTGCTTTTTTGAGCGATGGATCGGTAGCAGCAAGTGACAATTTGGCAAAACACATTTGCTGGAAAAAGGGGTAATGTGATTTGGAGTCACAGTGAAAACAGCTCCTGGGTTTTCTTTATTTTTTATTACATTTAATGTTACTGAATCATTTACTTTTAACAGAAGAAAAAAGTAGGTAATAAATTTATTAAAGAAAAAAGAAGGGATTCTTTAAAGAAAAAGAAAGTGACGATATGTCAAAGATTAGCATTATCTTCTACTTTTGGTAAATTGCCTGTGACCAGAATCTGTTTATGTACCTGAAAGCTTGCAAAATATTCTGATTCCTACAGTTTAACTTTGCACTGGGATCATCAGTTTAAATGATGGATAGATATTATTCTAAAAAGATAAAATATAACTATTCCTGCATAGACAAACCAAAATATTGAAGCACTGATTTTCAATTTTAAAGAAACACAATGGAAATACAATCTTACATTTTGATTCCAATACTTTTGTATCATTTACATAATTCTGCAGATCAGTTTTACATTTTGATTTACTCAACTTTTTTTTTTTAGATTTCTCTTTGAAGGAAACAATACACTAATATGTAATTCAGAAACAATGGCAAGAGGATCACGATTGGACCAAGACTTTTGAGCCAATATTGTCCACATTAACAGCCCAGGATTTCACGCTTCACCCAGTCAGGATTTGCTTTCGGAGATCTGTATTAGGAGGCCAATTCGTTTATGACAGATTTTTCATTCCATTCCCTTTCGTTAGATGCCTACAGGGTACCTCTTCGTTAAATCAACAGTGTTCGAAGTGAAGTGGAGAAGTTAATGACTGGGGAAACGTTGTTTGCACACAACTAATCAATAACATCCAGGCCTCTCCAAATCCAGTTAGGGCCCAGATGATTAGGTCCCATAGTTCTGAGAATAAGAGCTACGAGGTTCTGAGGTTACTTGACCTTACTAGGTAGACCTGGTTATTGCGAAGGAGGGGCTCTCTGAGTCCGGAAGAAAGGCCAAGGATTGGGAGGAGGCAGGGGAGAGTAAGGGGAAGTGGGGAGAGGGGAATGAATGATCACCAAGTCAGGCCAGGGTCCAGAGTTAAAAGGGTTCTGGACAGCAGGAGCAAGAGTAGGATTGGATAAATTAAAAAAAGAAAAGGGAAAAAAGCTTTCTGGACTTCAAGTAAGATCGGAGGACTATTTGTATTTTGCCTTAAATCAACATTGCATTTTTCTTTCTTGGCACTGATGCTGATGGAAAAAAATATATAATTATTTGATAATTCAAACCAAACTTTTCCCTTTCTCTTTCCACCACTCTTTGATTTCACCCACCTTTACATTTGTTGGAGTGACTCTGGCTATACAAAGCAGACTGTTTTTTACAATATTAAGCACCTGGCAGTTAGTTGCTCCTAACATCTCTGATGTTAATTCCAAGGCTACCTTTTTCCTCTCTAGACTTTCGGTCCGTATCTGCATGATGGCAACACACCTAGATGGCAGAGCAGAAATTTCCAGCACCTGTCAAACCTGCTTAACTGACAGTGTTACTTTCTCTAAGTGACATATGAACTTAAGTTATTGGTAACAACATTTAGCCACAACCCTTGGTATGTAATTAGTTAAGAACTATAGATTCTATTGAATAAGTGATAGCAAGTAGTTATATTAGTTAAGAACTATAGATTCTAGGGACGCCTGGGTGGCTCAGTTGGTTAAGTGGCTGCCTTCGGCCCAGGTCATGATCCCAGCGTCCTGGGATCGAGTCCCACATCGGGCTCCTTGCTCGGCAGGGAGCCTGCTTCTCCCTCTGCCTCTGCCTGCCTCTCTGTCTGCCTGTGCTCGCTCTCTCGCTCTCTCTAACTAATAAATAAATAAAATCTTTAAAAAAAACCATTAAAAAAAAGAACTATAGATTCTATTGAATAAGTGGTAGCAAGTAGTTATATTATACTATTTAATTTCAAATTGTGAATTATTAACTGATACTCCTTTCAAAGGCATCAAAACAAACCTATGCTTCTAAAAATGTTTTTAAGCCAAATAATTCTTAAATGATTACTATGATCACAAAAAATATATAGAAAGGGCTAATTTAATCTCTGTACCTTCCTATCTTAGTTTGGTGAAATGTCCCACATTGCATCTGTAGCACTCATTTAATGACAAAATTAACATTCATTTTGGAGAAAAAGGTACTCAGTTATCCTTAGGATTCTGTAAAAATTACAATTATTTGACTGCATTTTTTTTTCGCTTTTGGCAATCACAACATAATTGTTCCTAATAAATTTGCAAAACTTGTGTAAAAGTTTTTAAGGGGACCCATAAGTCAGCTCTGATGCTAATGAGTCCCATCAAATAGTGTAACTGCTCTTCTGGGGTCTTAAACCTTCTTCAACCATCTGAAGTGTTAAGCCATCCTCTCACCTGGATGGCCTCCAATGATTATTCTTGTGCATGGTTGCTTGTGAAGGACAGGGGGGAGGGGGAGAATAAGAAGCGTTTGGAAAGACAGATAATTCTCTTTTCTTAAATATCAAGAACAATAAATAAAATATATTTTCAAACTTATTCTGATCCTCCCCCCCACGCCCCGCCTTGGAATTTTCTGATGTTCCTCATTTCTATTAGCAGCAAATCTGAACTTTTCCCTGACTATTTCACCAGCAAGGCACAACGGAAGTGGGAACAGGAGCGGGCAGCCGGTCACTGTCTACACAGTGCTGCTTGAGTTAATTGATAAACCTCTCCTTTTTATTATTGGGGCTAGCCTTCTGTCTACAGCCTCAAAGCCTATTGCCCCTGCAAGGCATTGAGATTTCCTTGTGGGATTCTAGCAGATATTGGAAATTATGGTGGCAAATTAGCAGGGGCCACAAACCAGAAGTGACAGTTCCAGTACCCGGATGGGGGGAGTGTAGCCATCCCTTGCCCATAGCAATTGGCCAGGCTTATCATATGGACTAATCACAACAGATCTGGGGAAATAATGGGCACCAGATGTTATCGCTTTGTAGGCTTGGGCTCTCCAGAGATTACAGCCATGATAGGAAAGCTCCCTGAAAACAGGAACACGATTCTGACACTTATTAATCAAACCGGGACTCTGGGTGTGATCATCTACTCCATCCTCACACCGTGGTTTCTTTCTGTTCCATTGATGAATGCGGAAAACAGTCGGGGGGCGGTGGGGGGGGGGGGTGGCTACTGAGACAGGAGGCAAAGAAGAGAATCTAGATGTGTCTATCACATGCATACACATGCAATTCAATGTCACTTTTAAGCCTGTTTCCTGGAATTTAATTTGTTTCTTGATTTCAATCGTATTTGACATTGACATATCAGGAAGAACTTTCTTGATTAGGTTTTCCTCCCATTTTATTTATGCTAATTATTCTCTATTTGAAGAAGCTTAAATATTTTTAGCATATTTAGATGTCAAAAAGGAAAAATAAAAGGGGAAACCTCATTGATGCACTAGATTCTCATTTCTGTTGGCTTTCCTGACAATTCTCTGTAGACATTCTGAGGTACAACAAACGTAGTTCTAGAACTGCTGGGATTTGGGGCTTGCTGCTCCAAAATGTGGTATGTTGGCAGAGTGAATATTTTAAACTGAGGGAATCTGAAAAATAATAGAAACTGGAGGTCTCTCTGCTCTTCCCCCATTCTTGCCCCTGAAGCAGGAATAAAATCCTCTTATGAGAGGTACAATCTCCGTACCAGGAGGAAAAGCGTCCTTATCTCCAAGGCAGAGGAATACTATCTCCAAGATGAAGAGCCAAAAAAACAGGACTTGCCAAACTTCCTCGTTTACTGCTACACATACCTCCTCCTCCTTGACCTGTCGCATTCCCCCATGACTATCCCCTCTTCATCATACCAAATAAAAACACTCAGATTTAACCATTTCTTTGGGTCTTCACTTCCTCATGAAGGCTCCCATGTCACATAAAACATATTAAATAAATTTGGATGCTTTTCTCCCAGTAATCTGTCTATGTGAATTTACTTTTCAGACCCAGCCAGGGACCCTAAGATGGTCAAGGAAAACTTCTTTCCTCCCCCATGAAACCGAAACCATCCTCTTTCCCCAAGCCCTCCTAGTTCTGCCTATAACACTTATGGTCCCACTGTGGCTATGACCATGGTCCTACTTATCTAGACCTAAAGCTCTGAGGGTCATGTAGTCCCTCTGTTGCTTTCTCAGCTCTGACATTCAGCCTGTCTCCAGAAGACTTTCTTTCCTGTCTCTCCTGTATCCTTCTTTTCCTTCTCATTGCCACTGGCCTGGTTCAGCTTCCCATCAGCTCAGATCTAGAGTATTACTCTAACCTCCAAAATGGCTTCCTTTGCCCTCCCCATCCAGCCCATGATCTGACCTCAGCAGCATTGCGTCTCCTCTGTCCTGCGTTTGGCTAGGTTGAAAGTGGTGGAGGGAGAGGCAGAGGCCAGGAAGCAGTTTGGAAACTTCTGGAAATCTTTGGGATAGAGAAAAACAGGCCTTGAGCTAAAATATTGGTAGTCAAAATCAGAGAGAAAAGAATGGGACTGTGGAGATGAGCCAGTTCTGATATCTTTCAAGTTACCGCAATAGCTCTCTGGGTGTGAAGCCTATAGCAAGTGTCGGCTGATGACAATGACAACATGAAGAATGCTAACAGCCGATACCCCTGCAGTGTTTCCTATGGGCAGCACACTGCCTGAAGGGCTCCACGTAACCTCTCCTTTAATCCTTAACACAACCTTGTGAGGTAGATACAATGATGACTGCTACTTTTAATGAAAAATCTCAAGCTTTTCATCATGGAATACTTAAAGTAGTGAGAATAGTACTATAAACTTCCATATATCTATGACCCAACTCAACAATTACCTGTTTATGGCTAATTCTGGTTTACCTATTTACTGCTAGTGGACTGCCAATTTCTGAATCAAATCTAAGCTATCATATCATTTTATCTATCTTAGCTCCATTTTAAAGAGGAAGAATCTAGGGCACTTGGAGACTAAGTAACTCATCTAAGGCAGCAGAGCAAGTAAGTCATAGAGCTCAGATTTAAACGTAGGGTTTGTACTGGCCAGCTTCCTAAATTTTATTTTCATGCTGATGCCCCAACTGGCAATCCTCCAATAGTTGAGGTCACACCAATGGCCTCTGTATATTGCAGATCCATGTGGACCAAGCCAGGGAGACCCCCAGCAGCCAGTCACCACTAAGATAAAGAATAATTTCTGTGGGTCCATTCTAGAGCTTTTGGAGGTTATGAAACAAGAGTAGCCCTGAGGTTCTCCTTCTCATTCATGCCACATCTTTCTGTGTCCTTTAATCTTTTCCAAGGAGACAGTTTCAAAACTAGCCTACAAGGGCCCCAAGAGAGACTTCTCTAACTTGTCAATGTCTTCCCTGTCCAGTACCTAATTAGACAGTGGCTTTCTACTTGGATATTCTGGTTCTTTCAGATGCTCAGTGACTTGCTGGAGTAATCTGGAGGTGAGGGCTGGGGACATAAATCCCTGTGGTCCAGCAAAGAGTGGATGTCTAATACTCAGACAAAAACCCAGATTCCTGAGTGTCCCTAATGACACAACCAGTTGGTAGTGCTTTGTGAGTTTTTCTGGAAGTGTTGCCTAAGTCCTATATTGTGCAGAGCAAACATTCAAAGAGGCTGTTAAATAGGTCATAATCCAGAAGTTCAAAGGTCTGGTGCTGGCTGTCATATAATACTTGTAACGTGTGGTTCCATTCACTTCTCCGCAACTTAGAACTAGAAAGAAATTAGAGGTATGCTCAGCCAATATTCCTGGTCTATAAGTGTTTTGCAGCCAAGGTTATTTGAAGATATCAAATACTTACAGATACGGGCCTCGCAATATTAGGGTTTGTGATTGTTTGAAATAGTGCCTGGGATAAAGTTTAACCAGTATTTTCTCTAAGAGGAATGTTTGTCACAGGCATTAATTAAGCAAAACTGAAGGGAGTACTTTTCAGTTAATAAAGGAAGTAAACGGTTCTCAAACCACCTGATCTAGAAGCTCCCACTGAAGAAGATGCTCATTCTGTCACTGTGTATACTTGAAAAGTTTGTTTCTTCGAAAGTGTTTTATAATCCACTCTTCCCTAATTTAGCCAGAATTTCCCAGACCATGAATTCTTGGGAGTGAGGCTGGCTGTGAACCTAATAGTGTCAGTGCAGACCGTGCCCCATCAGTCATGCCACTTGAATAGCTGATCTGTCCAGAGAGGCTTCCCCCACCAGGCTCCCTAGACAGACAGGAGAATCCTGATGGACTAATCTTTCCCCTTCCCTTTCCCAAGGTGGTTTTAAATTTGAAAAATCTTTTCTTAGTGTCCTTGCTCTTCTTATTCTACAATGTTCCTGGTTTTTATTTCTAAAGGCACTTGCTCTGAAACCTTCGCAAATACAAGGATGAGAGATGAAGAAGAAATCAGGAAGGAAAACAATTTTGTGCAGTAGGGGGGACTGGTAAGCGGGAAAAATGGATAAGGAGAGGGCGGAGAAGAGGGGTGGGTAGTGGAGAAGCAAGGGAAGGAATGAGGAATGGAAGGAGGGATGGAGAAATGCACAAAGCAGGAGGCTCGGGGTAAGTGGAGAGAGGAAGCCGAAGAAAAGGAAAGGAGAGATGTTTCAAGAAGCTCCTATCAACTTCAGACAGGATGGGTCCAACTTTTTTACATTTCCTGAAAACAACTTTCTTTTTTTTTTCCAACAGGGTCATTACCAGTTGTATGGCTTCCCTCTATCTATCTTTATTCCTACAATTCAAGAGTCAGAAAAGAACATTATTTTCACATTAGCAACTCATTAAATGCCTCCATGTTTGCAGCAAGCACTGCTGGATCTGAATGCTTTGTCTTTACACATCTGAATGCCCACTTGGAGGCTTTGTCAGGCCGGGTATCTAGGCTGGAACCCTTCTGTCATGCATATGGGCAAGTGGGTGGGGTGGGGCTGTGCGGGAGTCATCCATCACCCTCCATCAATGTCATCACCACCTGCGGGGACCCAGCCAATGGTCAGTCAGTCACTCAGGCCTGACAGCTGGCCATCAGTCCCCGGTGGGGGCTGTGCTCTGGGTTCCGAAGATATTAGTCACTGACTCTTCTTTGCTCAGACCTGTGAGTTCAAGGACCCTCTCCACCTTTACAATTACCAGAGATATTGGTGATTTTGCTCACCTTCATGACAAGTGGTCAGGGTGAGGCCCATCAAAGGTGAGATTTGCTCTGTATTTAACTAAAATGGATGGATTACTACTTAAAATCAAATATTGGGCCATTTAGACAAACATAGCAGGCACTTTTTAATGCATGGCAAAAACAGACATTTTTAAATGTTTATTTTAGTGTTGATACTATAATATCAAGCAAATCCAGGCTAAATGCTGTCACTTAGCTAATTAGATAAGATAATAAGGATCTAAATAAGGATTTAAACCTGTCTCTTTGTCATAAACTCTCTTTCTCTGAACCCTTTTTAAAATTGAGGAATATCAGGGCACCTGGGTGGCTCAGTCATTAAACATCTGCCTTTGTTCACATCATGATCCCGGGTCCTGGGATGGAGCCCTACATCAGGCCCCCTGCTCCTCAGGAAGCCTGATTCTCCCTCTCCTTCTCCCCTTGCTGTGTTCCCTCTCTCATTATGTCTCTCTCTGTCAAGTAAATAGATAAAATCTTAATAAAATAAAATAAATTTGAGGGATATCAATTATACTTCAATGTAAAATGAAGTTTACAACCTTAAGCATACAGTGCCGTGATTTTTTGCATATGTACACACCACTAAAACCACATGTAGATCACATTATGGATTGTATGTCTCTTTTTCAATGACATATCTTATACTATGCCCATTACAGTAACTTATGAATATTTCCATCTCCTTTATTGGGCTGTAAACACTTAAAAGACAGGGTCCTCATCTTTTTCCTACTTATAGTTTTCATAGTGATCGGTATTTTGCCCATAGCAGAGATTTTTCATTTCTTTTTAAATTAATGGTAGAGTCTTTACATCATTTTAAAGTCAGAATAGGTCTTTAAAATCTCAAATACATTCCAGGCGCCATAACAAACAAGAGATCGAGGATAGAAGAAAATATTAGAGAATGAAAAGAAAGAAATAAAGCTAACCTACTTCCCAATTGTGAATGCTAACCTTCATTCAACAAATATATTTTGTTTTGTTTTGTTTTAATTATTTTATTTATTTTAATTTAAACATATAATGTAACCCCACCACCCTCTCTCAACAACCCTCCCCCCCAAGCCCCTTAGTTTGTTTTATGACATTAAGAGACTCTTTTAGTTTGTCTCCTTCCCGATCTCAACAAATATATTTTGAACAAGGGTGCTATACCAGACACCAAGTCCTCAATTCTTGGAATAATTGGTGAGCAAACTTCTGCCCTTGGAGAGTTTGTGTTCTAATGAGGAAGTGACTACCCAATCTTATAATGAGAAGAGTACAAGGATTTGTATGAGAGATTCTCACAAGAAAACAAAAGATTCTAAACACGCTTGAATTCTATTTTAGCAACACTTAAATGGAGTCTGATTTATCATGGCTCTTTTATTCCATGGAGGGGTGAGGGCGAAATGTATGGCTAGGAAAAAAAACATGTACGGCTAGCTCAACACTGAGGAGAAAGCAGATGGGAGAAGTCTGCATATTTATTTTAACTCAATATATGAACACTTTGGACATGGCATATCGAAACTTTGTCTCAGGATAGAGACTTAACACTAAATTTAAAATCACTGCCAATATCAGGGTGAACCATGATCACCGTAGCCATAAGGGGAATTCAGTGGACTGCTGATGTCTCTATTAATTAATATCCTTATTAATTAATGGATCCTATCAGCTCTGCTTTTGTTTCATGTGCCTTGATCCTAACTCAGCTCCTTACATCTGTATTTACTGTATATGTGCCCCATGCAGAATCAAGCTGCCCTATATTTTAAGTCAGTCCTGAAAGACTAAAACAGAGATAGCAGCCTTCACTCTGGAGTCCACAGGAATCTGAAATTACACACACTAGACCCAAGTTTACTCATCTGCCTGGGTCTGAGAATTTCAGCACCAACCGACCGGGCAATCCAGTTTCCTAGAGGTGAGGCCCAATGGTCTCCAAGTTGCCTCACTGTCAATTTTTGGGCTGATCCAACCTTCCAAGCCAAGGATGCTTGGGCTTCCTTGTGGGGATCTCACCCCATGGCCTCCCCAGTCTCCCCACAGGTCTGAATCCCTTACCATGAACCCCAACACACTTGGTCGAGGTCCAGTTCTTGCCTCCATCTTCCCAATGTCAGCATCCTGCCTTCTCACTAAAGCTGCATCACCTCCCAGCAGAATGTGGGGGCAATTCACCCGTGAATGAGTTACCTTAGTTTTCCTCTGCTGTGCTGGGCTAGGCGTTGCACCTCCCAGTAGAAACTGAATCTTACTGAGTAACTGCACCTAGACATACCTAACTGTTCTCCCTAGGAGTAGGCTCTGATCTGTCCCCACCTTCTCCCTGGCCTTGAGACTGCCAGAGTGCCCGCCTGCTTTGAGACTGATGGTGCCAAAGTCTTACAACGTCCCACACCTTTCAGTGATGTAATCATGAAACCCAGGACTGAAGGAATAAAACCTTAGAAGTCATTGTATCCAGCATCCATCTTCAAGGTGCACTGTTCTTAAATTAATAGATATTGTTTGGAAATCTGTAAAAATTTCAAAGTTCTGAGAAGAACTAGATACTTCCACATAAGAGAATACATGAGTGGGAAGAAGGATGGCTTTTATGGTAGAAAATAAGTAGTATGGAACATTTTCAACATGTAATGGCTTTAACCAAACTTTCATCTAATCTTTTGGGTTTCCTATTTTGTGGTCACTTTGATTTTACTCCAATCACCATACAGACAGAATCAAGGGGACTGAAATGAGACACCACTCAGAAAATCTTAGAAGTGAAAGAATGCCCATGCCTTGAATTTACTACAGTAGTAGGCAGAGTTTACTATTACTTACTATTACTCAGATTTTGCTCATCCCCTCCAATGGTGGGCAGCTCACTGCTTCACAAAGTAGCAAGTTCAGATTATGAAAAAAATCTGTTAAGTCATTGTTTTCTTGCTACTAATTGAAATAAACTTTGTTGTTCCCTTCATCCAATAATAGATAATAACAAATGTGCTGAGTGCTTTATTCCAAGCATTCTGCTAGATTACAATTTATAGCAAAAATAGACATGATCTTCAGCCCCAGTGCCTAATGACATGGTTGGGAGAAGCAACTGACTCTGGCCAAAAGATACAGGGTTGGTGGAGCGTCAAAGAAGTTTTCACAGAGACGATGAAAGATTGCTTAAGTTTTGAAGAATGAATTGGAGTTTTGCCATAAAGGAAGGGTGTTCAGAACAAACTGGTCCAAAGGAAGATCATTGCCAAGGTATATTAGAATACTTTATGTTAAAGGTCACAGACTACACAATGCAAATTGGCTTGGATCAGAAGATAAATAGGTCTCTCTTCAAGTATAGCTTGATCTAGGGTTCAAGGTCTGTTATTAGGATTCTGGCTCCATCTTTCTGTGACTCTCTCAGCTCTGCATTTTGTTGTCGTCAGGCTGGGTCTGCTCATGGAAGCAAAATAGCAAAACAGTTCTGTCTATCTGTACCCACCATTATCTAGACAAATGTGGCAAAAGTCTTGGGATTCATTTTTGCTCACTAGACCTGACTAGGTTACGTACTCATCTCTTAATTTACCTTGTAGCTGACGGAAAAGAACTATGGCTTTAGCCAATCAAGAACCATCTCTAAAACTGGAGGTGGGCCAATCCTGTCCTAATCACATGGCTAAGAATGAAGGAGAGTTAGGTTTTTCAAGGGGACATCAAAATATTATTGCCAGGAAAAGGGAGGTATGATGGACAGGCAGTTAACAACATCTTCTGTTAAAGGGCTGAAAAGTGTTTTTATGTATGCTTTTATCATATAATTGGAAGATCTATAATTTATATTTGGAATGTAGAAAGCACCTGGAGGCTTGGCCACTGATGTTATCTGAAGGGGGCAGGAAGCCCATTGTGAAGGGTAATGCTTCTTTAGTTAAGGTAATGCTAAGCTGCTGGAACCAAGGGCCCCCAGGCTGTAGTGGCTTAAATAAGACAGAAATTATTTCTTTTTAAGATTTTATTTATTTATTTAAAATTATTTATTTATTGGGACGCCTGGGTGGCTCAGTTGGTTAAGCGGCTGCCTTCGGCTCAGGTCATGATCCCAGGGTCCTGGGATCGAGTCCCACATCGGGCTCCTTGCTCGGCAGGGAGCCTGCTTCTTCCTCTGCCTCTGCCTGCCTCTCTGTCTGCCTGTGCTGGCTAGCTCTCTCTCCCTCTCTCTCTGACAAATGCGCCCTAGCAGGGGTGGGGGCAGAGGGAGAGGAACAAGCAGACTCTCCGCTGAGCAACAACAGGCTGGATTCCCTGAGTTCATGACCTGAGCTGAAATCAAGAGTCAGATGTTCAACCGACTGAGCCACTCAGGTACTCCAAGGCAGAAATTATTTCTAATTCAGGTACTAGCCTGGAGGAAAACGGCTATAGGTCAGAGACTGTGCTCTTTTCTCCTAGTCACTCTGCATCCGTGGGGGCTCTGACTGTTGCGACAGTGCCCTGGCCATATCCACGTTTTAGCTCATGGGACACAAAAAAGAGAAAAGCAGGAAGTGCAATTTTCTTTTAATTAAGTTTATCACTTAATTAATTCAGCTTATTCCATTGGTAAGAATTTAGTCACATGACCGCTTAGTCCCAAGGGAGGCTAAGAAACCTGATATCTAACTGAGGTTAGAGGAGAGCAGATGCACCCAGGAAGAAGGAAAGAATGGATTTGAGAGGCAAAGAGCAAGCTGCCGCAGAATCCAAAAACTTTGGTAGGTAGCCTGAGATGATCAGAATCAGGTTTGAAATTTTCCACTTGCATATCGAAGGAGCCCCAAAGTAAGACCAATCACTGGCTGAGAAGCTGTTACAGTCATTCAAAGGTGAAATGTTGAAATCTGAATGCACACACGTGTCCTGGAGGTAAGAATTGGACTGGACCCACACAACCACTCAGACCTTTCTCAGTTCCTTCCAGCAGTCTTCTGTGATATGAGTAGCTGCTAACTTGTATGACTTGAAAATTCTGGAGAGAACCAAGCACATTTAAAAACTGAGCCTACTCACAGGCCTGCGCTCGGTGGGTGTTGATAAAACACCAAATGCTGTCAGAAACACGGACAGACTCGTTCCTGCAACACGATGGGGTAGAGAACAAACAATTTCTGCTCCTACAAGTCAACACATAATTAAAATATGGGGTGTCAGGGTGGGAAATGCCAGAGCTCAGCTGCTTACTAACTGTTCTTACTAACTTACTAACTTGAGCAGCATACTTGGTCTCTCTGACCTACAGTTTCTCGGTTAGTAAAAACTAACACGATCTGAGAATGTTCTGGGAACTAATGAAATAACCTATGTGACAGTCAGGTGCTTAGTAAGGGATATCGTTACAGATATTTTTCCATCCAATGTGTGTTTGTAAATTTCCCTTTGTTCTTAAGAACATCCCCGTGCTGATTGCAAAAAATATATGTTATTTTTTGTAACCTAACAGGATGTTACGTGCATTGGCCTGCCACTCCAGCTCAGACTCATTGCCCTCCGGTGCCTGGTGACAAGATCCACAAGCTCCTTGCAGCTGGTAGAGGTAGCACATTAGAAATTCATTTTTTCCTGTCATAATAACAAAGTGCAAAGTGGCAGCCTGGGCATAGTTTCGTATGGGAAAACCCACAGAAAGAGACAGCTGAAGGAAGCTGTGCTTTTCTCCGATATTCCTTGTCAGGGAGCACGATCCTTAAAAGGAAAGGGGCGGGGGGAAGAAGAAGAAAGTCCCTGTTGAATTTGGATGTCTCATTTCTAGTGGTAAAATGGTACTGCCATCACATCTCCTTAGCCGGCCTTTTGCTGAATGGCAAGGCAGACACCTAGCCTGGACTCCTGGGAATGCAATTACTCGGCAGCATTTCTCACGAACAGACTTGCTTTTGTCATAGAACATCACCAGCTCAGATGACTGATATGAGGCTTTTTTGATTTGCCTCTGGAAAAATTTCCTACGAAAACAAGTTCCTGGGTTCATTCCTTAAGGCAATTTAATTAAAAGAAGAGAAACTAGGTGTTTTGGGTTTTGTTTTATTTTTTTCCAGAACAAATTTAAGTGGAAGTGGGTGTGAATGGGCAAGGACGCTCATTTGCACCTCTGTCCTGCGTCTCCAGGTAGGGTAAAATGTTTGCAGGGACTTAAGGCTAGATCTTCAATCCCAGAGCCAGACGAAATCCAGAGCCTACGAACGTAGCTGTTTGGTGCTTATGGGGTTCATGCTACCCCCAAAATGTGACACCCTGGCATACTGAGTAGTTTAAACTGAAGGAGTTTGAGAAAATAGCAGAAGCAGGAGGTCCCCTGGATTGTCTGCCTCCTATCTCCCTTCAAGCAGTTCATAAAGCCCTCATGTAAGAGACATGCTCTCTGACTACCCGGAAGAGAAGAGCATCCTTCTGTCCAAAGACAACGAAGAAGCCGAACAAACGGGTCTTTCCCAACATAATTAATCTTGATATATGAATTATATTAGTCCTTTGTCTATTATATTTACTGCAAATATTTTAACGATTTATTGTTTATCTTTTTCTATTTTGAAGTTTTTTATACTACTGATGTTTTACTAAAGTTTTAAATTTTTATCTCATTAAACTTACCAAAGTTAAAAAAACAAAACAAAACAAAAACTCCAGGTCTTTCCCAGTTTACTAGACTTACTTCAGACTCCTTAATCTACCATGCTGTTCCGTGACTGTCCTTTCTTCAAACCAACATAAAAATACACAGGTCTGTTTCTTTGGATCTTCATGAAAGTTCCTGTGTCACACAAAACTTACATTAAATAAATTTGGATGTGTTTCTCCTGTTATTCTATCTATGCCAGTTTAATTTTCACATCCATCCAGGGACCCTAAGAGGGTCGAGGAAAACTTTTTCCTCCCCTACAGTGGCTTGCTGACTCATAACCAAAGTTTGCTTAAAAATATACACTATGGCGTTGGAGGAAATGGCTATAAAGGTATAAGTAAGAACCAGGTATTCTTATTAACAGGTAAACTGATCCCAAAACCTCTTTAGATACAAAGATAATTTTTTTTTAAGATTTTATTTATTTATTAGTTAGAGAGAGAGAGAGAGAGCATGAGCACAGGCAGACCGAGAGGCAGGCAGAGGCAGAGGGAGGAGCAGGCTCCCTGCCTAGCAAGGAGCCCGATGTGGGACTCGATCCCAGGACACTGGGATCATGACCTGAGCCGAAGGCAGCCGCTTAACCAACTGAGCCACCCAGGCGTCCCTACAAAAGATAATTTTAAGAAAAGTGTCCCAGCATCCTTGAAGGGATGTTCCCAAGAGACAGAACTGTCTTCTCCAAGTTAGCGGGCACAGTGCCCATAACACTTTAAGGGACCTACAAAAATCTATTTCATTTTACTTGAAAAAGAAAAAAAGAAAGTTGACATACTTAAGTGTATGCAGTAACATATTGATATTATTTTGGTGGGAGGAGCTCACAAAGACAGAAGTAGGAGCCAGGAGCCACAAAAGTAATAATAGGGCCACGAAGAAGAGCCAGACTTTAAAACCAGGGAGAATATACAAATGAAGGTGGACAAAATTAGTAAACTTTTTTTTTTTTTAAAGATTTTATTTATTTATTTGTTAGAGAGAGAGAGAGAGAGCAAGCACAGGCAGACAGAGTGGCAGGCAGAGGCAGAGGGAGAAGTAGGCTCCCCGCCAAGCAAGGAGCCCGATGTGGGTCTCGATCCCAGGACGCTGGGATCATGACCTGAGCCCAAGGCAGCTGCTTAACCAACTGAGCCACCCAGGCCTCCCAAAATTAGTAAACTTTTAAACAAAGTATAGTATTTAGTGATTTATAGTCAACAATGAAATGTAATGAACTTTTACAGAAAAACGTTCAGATTTCCCCAGACTTTTAGACTCTTATTCCCATCACGCCAAATGTAACATTAATCAACTTTGATTCTTTTTATTGAAATATAATGGACATATAATGTCAAATTAGTTTCAGATATTCAACGTATTGATTCGATAATTCTATACATTACTCAGGGCTCACCGTGACTTTTTTTTTTTTTATTAATTTAGAATAACTAAATGCTCCTTCCCTGCCCCACCTTGTCCTGTGTTCGCGGCTGTCCAGCAACCCTAGAATTCTTTATTTCCCTACTGGGGGAAAATGTAGAAAGGCCTCTGGAGTAGTCTCTGGCGTTCAGTGCCAACCAGCAGGGGTTGCTAGAGAACAACAGTCCAGGCCCCTGTGTCTCCAAGCAGAGATTACTAACAAGCCCTAGAATGGTAAACCTTCGAGAACACTAAAGCCTTGCTTGGTCAGGGCCTTGAAGCCTTAGTCAGGGCCTTGAAGCCCCACACAAACCAAGAAGTTTTGTACGGGGTGGAGAATTGAGCCATGCCGGGCCTAGAGATTTAAAAGCAAACAAACTGTTAAGTGGTGTTTCCTGTTTTGAAGGTTCTGGATCTTTGCGAGCCATACACACGGATTTTAGTCTGTAGAGCCCCAGTAATCCGCGTTTCTCCAGGCTGATGACCTGGGGACACCGGAAGGAGAGGGAGCAGGAGGGGTTTGACTTCTTCCCATCTCCTAAGGGAGCCTGAGGCCCTTCTCTGCAAGAAATGCGGAGTCTCGGACTGCCCAGAAAGGGGATAATGTCATGTTTTCTTTGAGGTTGTTTTTGAAAAAGGCAAGATTTAGTTCTGGACTCTAGTCTGGCCTAAAAAAGGACTTCCTGAAATTATCCCAGGAACGAATTGAAACTTCAGAGGGCTTCAGTGTTTGCTCACTGGCAATTTAATCAGGAGCTACATTGGCTGCTCCTGTCTGGTGATAATTTCAGAAAGCCATCCGCAGAATGGCGGCCACTCTTGGTTACATGGCCAGTTTCAGCAACTCAGTCTGGAAGGGGCCTTTGCTATCTTGCTGCTGCCTATTGTGCTAGAGAGTTTATTTGGGGCGGGGGAGAGGGGAGCTGTGCTGAGGGTTTTTTTTTTTTTTTGGCCCGATTGTAAATGTTTTGAATTTAAAAGACACCCAAATTCATTAAATGTGTGAAATGATGGGAAAAAAAGTGTGAAATTGTAACAGTCGGTTTGTAGTTGATTAATAGAAATCTCTTCTAACAATCCCCAGAACCTTCCGGGGGTCATTGGAACAGAGCAGCTGTAGAGACAGCAGGAGTGATTCTGACACTGCCCAATGAGGGCTGTGTAGAGTTCCAGACAAGTGGGCAGAGTCCCATGCACTCTGCACCCTTGGCGGTCTCTCAGAGATGATTGGCTGCAAGGTCAAATTAATATGCAGACCAACCAGCAAGGTGCTGCTTTGCTCTTGGTCTTGGAGGGGTTTGTATTTAAGATACATTCCAGTTTTCGAGTGGATGAATCACTTGGAGTTAACTGGCCACTTTCGCCCCAGGTAACTGCTCACTCAGGGCCAGCCTGATTTCTTAGTTTGGCCATCTGTGCAGAAATTCATAATTCAGTGTGTGGCAGCAACTTTGGGGTGTCCTGAAAGGGTCTATTTAGTGAGCACAAGACTTGACTCTCTAGTTCCCCGTTCACCACACCGCCT
Source organism: Taxidea taxus jeffersonii (assembly GCA_003697995.1). Taxonomy (NCBI): domain Eukaryota; kingdom Metazoa; phylum Chordata; class Mammalia; order Carnivora; family Mustelidae; genus Taxidea; species Taxidea taxus. The sequence continues at coordinate 26,146 of RCUC01143188.1, read as the reverse complement.
ATGTTGCACACCAGCCTTGAGGGGGGCAAGGAAAGGGAAGCAAAAACTGCTTCCCTTTGGGGGAGCACATTTTTCCATAATGTTTGGTCTCCACCAACCCCAAACCTGTAGTGTTTTTTCCTCTTTGAAACCCTGCTGCAGGCTACCATTCTGAAGTTAAAGGATTTTGCCTTCGAAGAGGTACAAAGGAAACATCAAAGTAAATGTCCTCACAGTGACATAAGGATAGAATAATGGTGACCTAGCAGCCAGAGACTTGGCCAAATGCTGAAAGTAATTCACGCCACTCACTAACAATGGGGGATGTGTGACAATGATATATACCAGGAGACGAGGACAACCACTTTGCAGGGTTTCGATGCCCCACAAACCCAGTTGTAGGCAGATCAATACTGTCATAAGACAATTATCAAAGACCATCAGAACATCATATTTTCATACCATAAACAGCTCAAGGCGCCAGGGATGGCTTTCCTACAGAAAGCACATAGCATAAATTTGAAGGGTGTGAAATTGACATGATTAATAATTATAGTTATTAGCACATGTGCCAGCTGCTCATGTATGGTTTATCCCTTGATTTATGGTGCCATAAATGCCCATCTCTCCCTCTGATGCTGAATCAAGGGGGCACACAACCGTGGGCAGAATGAGTCTTTCTCATTGCCAGGAGTTTCATCACAAATAAAAGAAAAAAGTGGGTTGAAAATCACCCTGGATCTGGAGACACCTCGGTGAGAGGGAAGCTGCCTTTTGTTTGCAGGGCTGCTTTATCGTCCGCCGAAACCTGTCTGTTCAATGTTCCCAAAGCCTTTGAAGTTTGGACTGCGACTAACAAGGGGCTATAGTTTTCCAGCTCCCCTCACTCCTTCGAGCTGTTGCCAGGCTGCAAACAATCACTATACATATTACAGATGAAATCACAAGGGCCAACAATGGAAGAGGCAGAAAGTAATCTTTGGGGTGCCAAAAGTTAAAGCTTTTGTTGTCATGGGCAATTTGAGAGGGGTTTTCCTCCACTTTACTAAATGTTTTGTTTCATATGGTCATAAACAGATCTGGACATTAACACGATGTCAAAAAATACTTTTAAAATCTGGTTCCTTGGCAATCATCACGTGAGGACAAAGAGACAACTCTAGGAGCCGGTAAGGACCCAAGTCTAGACACATGAATTTCTCTTACCATCAGCCTTTTAAAATATGAATGGATAATTTCACTTGCCCCTTATGACTTACATAATACTTAACTACAGGTTCAAGGGAAAAAAAAAAAAAAGGATAGTAACAGACAGGAGACCTATATTAGCCAGTTGAAGAAGAGCTTTCTTTACCATTTGACACATATTTTAAAAATAAGAAGAAAACAGGTAGAGGATGCAGAAAGCTTTTTTTTTTAAATTTTAACATCATAATTATTCAAATACGTTTAGAAGGGCTGCTTTTTTAAAGGGCAAAACTTAAAACCTGCAATCCAAATATGGAGATCATAGAACACATCAAACCTTACTAAAGATAAATGAAAATGTGTTTTATAGATCTCCCCAACAGTCAAACAAAGAGGCACCAAAAGCCTTGGAAGACTTTTCTCCTGCCATGCTCCTCATTTCTTCCCCTCCTGTTCTGAGCCAGCAGCCCCGGGCAGCCTGGCTTTAGAGGTTTGTGGCTAGCCGGGTGGAGGGAGAGATGGGGAATGGAGGCTCCTCTTTCCAGCATACCTGGCTCAGGAATTCACTGCCAGCAGCTAGCTGCCCCTCCTGAACCAGCACCAAGATCTGAGGCTCATTGACACTGCTGACAGATTCCCTTTGACAGAACATGCATATACTCGCAGAATTTCAAAATAGAGCATAATGACTCTTTTTGACCCAGGAAAGAACTCAGATTCCCAAATAATAATCAGATGATGGTTATGGTACTCCATGGAAAGCAAAGACATATTTAAAAGGCCAGCAAGCACTTCCCTGGGCTCTTTGAGGACCATAGATGTTCCAATGATATCTTTGGAAGTCATTTAGGGAAAAAAATGGCATACTTTTGCGTCTTCAAATGAAAGCAAGTGACTTAACAAGTAAGAAGCTTAAAGAAAGATGTTTTAAGCAAGTAGTGTTCAAAATAAACATCATTTTTTTTCTGACTAATGAATGTAAATAAAATAAGTCCTCAATCTAAAGCTCTGGAAACATAACATCAGCAAAGTGTTTGATATTTTGATGAAAAGCAAATCTGAAATAAGAGCGCTTTTCAAATGAATTACCTGTTTTCAATGTAATCTTGTATATATACACACATATATATGTCAAATTAATGTTATTACTAATGCTTCTGAGGCAAATGATCATGGACAGACCATAGATTAAATATTATTTCTAATTTGAAGAAAGAATAAAAAGAGGACTTTTTTTTTTTTAAAGAGGACTTTAAAAGCAAAAGATACTTCAAAAAATTAGAATAAACAATGGATTAGATCATGAAAACTCAGATAATTCATGTTCTGGAAAAAAAAAGTTTTTAAGTTTTTAAAGAGTTATTTATATGCAATGATAATTGGCCCTAATATTTAAATTATATGATCATGAAAACAGATTCTAGCAATAGTAAAGAAAACTATAACTGAGTAAGTTAGAGGATAACTTTTCCTGTGACATAGGCCATAATTTTAATTTTTAAATTAAATTTTAATTTTAAAGGAGGAAATTTCAGGATTTAGACTAACAAAATGTCCTACAAAATACTAGGCATATAGATTCCTAAACTATTATTGGTCAAAGGGCCATTTTAGATCTTCTAAAATGTTTTACTCTGCAAATGCAGGGACTAGATGATACTTATAAGTGCTTTGAAAAGAGTGGATGAATGACATGTCATGCATGACATTTTGGTAGGTCCAAAACGTGGTTTCTCCAAGGAAGGAAGCCACTGCTTGATCTATCTTTGGTTCAGGTTTTTGCTAGCTGCTCCATTGTTGCTATGACAGTTGGGCCAGACAGAATGGCCTGATTACGAGTTTTGTCTTTTACTTCTTGATCAATGCTGGCGTTGTTTAGTAGGGTACTGTCAAAATAACCGGTTTTACTTTTGCATTCCAAGGAAAAACTTTTATTGAATAAGGTTTCCCTGATTGCAGACTGATTCCTTAAGGCTGATCACCAGCTCATAACTGTTATGGGTCTAAAACTTAACCTGTAATCGCTAACATGATTTTTTGACTGCATAGTTCAGGAATCAATCTCTTTCAGGGACATGAATGACATTCAGAGAGTGTTACAGTACTTTCCTGAAGGAATTCAATAATGGCTTCCAGATCCCTTGTTGCATCCTAGAGCCTGGCTTCATAAGGTAGATTTAATAAAACTAAACCTAATCCGTAGCCCAGAAGTAATTTTTTTGGTGACAGAGAATGAATTAAAAAGGATATCAATTCTGACACAATTGGCACATCGTGGAGGACCAGATTTAGGATCTGAGTCAATCTCTCTGGGTAGACAAATTTCTTTAAAAGCTGCCAGAGACCAACATGCTAATGGTATTAAATGCTTTTGGAAGTTGAACTACACACATGTGGCCACAGTATATGCCAATCAACATGTAGTTTGGCCAAGGAGGAAAGTTCAGTGGGGGCTAATGATTACTTAGGGGAGGAAGGGTTCCAAGAAAGATTTAGACTTGACTTCAAATAATTCACCATATCACTGGGGAGATTAAACAAAAAACTTACAGAACAAGAAATTATAGAAATGGGGTCAAGGAATGTATAATGAATGCCAAATGAAGGCATAGAAAAAACCTGTCACTGGATTTCTGAGAAATGAGTGGTCAGGTGAGAGAGGCCAAAGGAGACCTTTCAGAATAGGTGAGATTTTGATTTGATATTGAATGGAGGGATGGATTGCGTAGACAGGGGAACGTGGAGGGCCCTGCTAATAAGAATGATGGAAGAAGAGGGCTGTTTGGAGACGGTGAGCGGACAGAGAAAGAAGGGCAGGAGATTAAGGATCAAGCCACAGGACTCACTATACTAACTTGGATCCACTGCTTCCAGGCCACATGGGGTGCCACGCCTGACAGAAATGAATCTTTTCATTGAAAAGCTTTCCCTGCTATTTATTCTAAATCCTTCTCAACTGTCAGGATGTAAGTGTTCTTTCACTGCAATGTCTAGGTGCCCTTGGATAATAAGTCCTGTGTCTGCACATTGTTTCTTGTCTTGTGGTTAGGAGCAAACTCTCAGCTCAGCTAAGCTATACCCAAGGTACAGGAATATGCCTGTTTTGGGCAGCCACGTTTAGTCCTCTGTTACTCTTCTGGCAAGGATAATGATCCTGGTAGCTTTAAAATGAAGCAGTTATAAGAATGTTAATTAGAACTATTCCAGAGTTAAGGAGGGGACACTGATATAACTCATAAGGAGTGTAATGAGTTAAACATTCAACTGACTCCAGTTACCTTGACTCAGGTTTCCTTATTGGGTGGTTCTGTAGTTCCTAAAATATGGGATGAACCACCACAGATCTGAAGAGCTAAAGGGAACTTCTTAGGGGCTTTATCTCTTAGGGGCTTCATCTTCTCATGCACTCTCCATGTTTTCCTCCTTGATAAGCAAACCCCCTCATCAATGTCCTACGATCTTAGATCACAATGATGTCACAAATGCTCTGTTATCATAGGGCCTCTCACATGGACTTGAGGGATATTTAGATGGTATTTGTTTCTCTCAGGGGCCAGAGGACTTCTTTGTAACTTTTGTCTACCTTCAGGCTAGACACCTATCTTTAGATGGTTGCTAATTATTCTTTCAGAAAAGCCTGGAAGACTTGCTGAGCTGGTTCACTTTTCAAGTCCCTATGAAGTTTCATCACTTTGCACAACACCTAGAGACAAAGTTAGCCAGACACAGAAGAGTATTGTGCATTGTACCTCTAACCATCTAGTCTATTATTTACCATTGCCTTTTAGCTAAAGTGAGACGTCAGTATGCTCTCCAACAGTGCGAGCTCCTGAACATTTCCTGGTGGAGCTATCTCAACAGAGCTTTGGGATATCAGTGACTGTGTCTATCGTAGAATGGCAAGGTTTTCTCATTCTCCCTTGGTACTGCACCTTGCTCATAATTGAATGAAAGTCCATTAGGGCATCTTGACAAGTTCTCCCACTGCACCATAGATTTTTTTTTTTAAGATTTTCTTTATTTATTTGACAGAAAGATAGAGAGAGCACAGGTAGGCAGAGTGGCAGGCAGAGGGAGAGAGAGAGAGGCAGGCTCTCCACTGAGTAGGGAGCCCAATGTGGGGCTCGATCCCAGGACCATGGGATCATGACCTGATACGAAGGCAGATATTTAACAGACTGAGCCACCCAGGAGCCCGTGCACCATAGATTTTAACAAGAAGAATTCAATGTGGTACCTGGGTTAACTGCCAAACTACTCTACATATACACACATACATACATAAATCACTCTCCCAGAAGGGCAAACAAAGGCAGAAACAACATAATAAAAGTAAGTAAGCTGAGACATAGCCACCAATTGATCAAATGACAAATAATTAATAGCATAGAAAATGCCCTTTTGTTGCCCTGATAGTATACCAATGAATAAACACTAATAAGACTTTAGGACAAATATTTTCCTTATAGATGGACATGAAATGTAGAAATGAAGATAGGTAACACCATGCCCCCAGTATGCACATGCAAAGTGAGGTGGGGAAGAAAATGTAGGGCATCATCTTAATCCTCAAGATGGCCCCTTTTGATAACACATTACAAGTTAATACACATAAATGATCATTTGTGACCTTTCTCCCTTTACTCAAAAAGGAAACAGCAGTTTTCTTCATAACTTTCTGATTTATAACCCACTAATTTTTTTTTTTTTACAACCCACTAATTTGTTTGAAGCTATGGTGCTTTAAATAAATAGACTTTTAAAATGGAAAGAAATTTTTCACTTCAGTTTTCAATTTAATCTCACTAGGCTTAATTTACTTCTGCCTTCTGTGCAATTTAAAAGAAAAAAATTGGGAAAATGCATTATCAATTTTAGGCCACTAAAACAGCAATTAGCAAACTGCTGTTCAGTTCTTTTTAATAGGCTTATCATCCTGGAGCACCGAAATTCTAGATCAAATCCACAGTAAGGCATTGCAAAGTAAATGAGACATCTAGGCTGCAGTCCACACCCTTAAGTTGTTACCTGGTTCCTGGGAGGAAAATAAGCCAGTAAGACAAGCACTTCCCTGTCCCATCTTCCCAACTTGTTATCACATTGTGAAGCCTCTGCTTATATCCCCAAAGTCTGTAAAAAGTTGGTTTTGATCTTGTCATATAATGTAAAGAATGCATGATAATACTGGATCAAGTACTTCACTTACCCATGACCACCAACTGTTTCCTAAATGAACTGGAATCTTCAAGGGTGTCTGGATGGGAAGGGGAGAAGGGGAGTGGATACATCCTTTCTAGGCTTTCTTACCTAGAAACTCCTACTCACTCTCATTCAAAGTACCATCCCCAGGAAAAGTACCGTGATTCTCTAAGAAGAGCTGGGTCTACCCCAACTCTGGTTTCACGTTGACCCTCCTGGGGCAGTTTCCTGCTTCTCCCAACACTGAATCCTGGTAGGACAAGGACTGTTTTCTATTTCTTAAAATTCCCAGACCATGGTGCAGTCCCTGATACTTAGTTATTAAACGGATGACTTATTGAAAGAATGAACAATAAGACTGAAGCTGTACTTATCAGGATCCTCGGGGAACCAGAATCAGATTCACTTGGTAAATGATTAAGTTCTTAAACAAGGCCCAGTCACCATGGAGAACTTTTAGATATTGATTCCAGACCAGAAGGGTCTGGGAAAATGTGTCCGGCTGACTGACTACCCTGAGGCAGCCAAGAAAATCTCAGTGGTACCTGAGTGACAGTGAGCAAAGACTGATGCCACATCCATTTGTGACAATGACAACTAAGGCATCTTTGACCTGCCAACATTTATTGCTGCCAGTGGTGTGGACTTCTGGACTCTTGGACCCTACCCCTGCTAAAGACTGTTTCATACACCAAATGTGTTTTCTTGAAATGTCCTTTTAGAGAACTACCTCCAACATATTCACTGAATAGATCTACTGTGATCTGTTACTGTGTATGGAAATACAAGACATACACATCTGTCATCACAGAGCCATCCAAATGGACCTATATCAGGGCGTTTCCAAAAGCATCATTGTTCTAGGATTTTTCAAACTATTCTTTTTAATTTTAAATTAATTTAATTTTAAATTAATTTAAATTTTTAAGGACTAGAAAGAGAGAGAACGCACATGAAAAGGAGGAGGAAAAGGAGAGAGAGAATCTCACGCAGGCTCCACGTTTAGCACAGTGTCTGACTCAGGGCTTGATTTCACGACCCTGAGATCATGACCTGAGCCATAATCGAGAGTCAGATGCTTAAGTGACTGAGCCACCCAGGCACCCCTTTCTAGGGTTTTCCCAAAATTTATTACGGACTTTAAAAAAATGGAAAAAGCAAAGAAATGCCATGGTTGCTACATAAAGTATAATGCAACTGGTAACATATGGTGAAATTGTTTCTTTCTGATGAACTCTGGCTGGGCGTTGTTGGTATTAATCCTCTTGCAGCTACGAAACTGGCAATATTGAATCTGCTTCTCAGATAGATAGCTCAGTGGTCTGCAAAGACATGACCTCAGTCAGATAATTTCCTCAAAATTTGGAGCAAATGGTAACTCAATGTAAGACCCCTTTTTTGTTTTTGTTTTTGTTTTTAAGATTTTATTTATTCATTTCAGAGAGAGAGAGAGAGAATGAGAGAGAGCAGGAGAGGGGAGAAGGTCAGAGGGAGAAGCAGACTCCCTGTGGAGCTGGGAGCCCAATGCAGGACTCGATCCAGGCACTCCGGGATCATGACCTGAGCTGAAGGCAGTTGCTTAACCAACTGAACCACCCAGGTGCCCAAGAACCCGTTTTTAAACAGATCCCACATTTCCATGTGGGAATATTTTTCTCCTATGTATTTCTTAGGTCTCCTAAGCTATTTGCAAAGCTTCCTTTTGCTCAATTATTCATTTCTCCATTTTCTTTTACTTAGAAAGAAAAGTCTCAGTGTTGTTTAGAACCAGATGAATACAAATGAACACATAACTACCATTGTTATCAACTTTAGTCTGAAACAGAATAAATGAGAAATTTTATTTTCCAAAGCCTTTTTCAGGGTTTATAGTCAATAAATACAGAACACAGGGAGGTATTAGTCAAAGGCGATAGAGCTGCAGTTAAACAAGATGGATAAGTCTTCGAGATGCTCTGCCCAGAATGGTGTCAACAATCTTGTATTGTGCACTTAAACGTTTGTTGAGACGGTAGATCTTACATCAAGTTTTCTTTTCTCACAAAAATAATAATCATAAATAAGAGGGCAGGAGACACCTTTTGGAGATGGTGGCTAAGTTGATGGCCTAGATTAAGGTGATGGTTTCGTGGGTGTTTTACTTATTTCCAGATCCATCAACTTGTCTCTATTAAATATGTACAGCTTTTTGTTTGTCAATCATACCTCAGTAAAGTGGTTTAAAAAATAAATAGACAGGGACGCCTGGGTGGCTCAGTTGGTTAAGCGGCTGCCTTGGGCTCAGGTCATGATCCCAGCGTCCTGGGATCGAGTCCCACATCGGGCTCCTTGCTTGGCAGGGAGCCTGCTTCTCCCTCTGCCTCTGCCTGCCACTCTGTCTGCCTGTGCTCGCTCTCTCTCTCTCTCTAACAAATAAATAAATAAAATCTTAAAAATAAATAAATAAATAAATAGACAAATAAATCAATAATCACAGATGAAACCATTTTGTGTCGGTAAATTTACGTAGTGACAACTACAAAACAGACCAACCAAACAAGCGGCCAGCAGAAATGCCAGTGATCAAGGCAATTTACTAGACAGCTGGGATCATATTTACTTAAGTGAAGGGGGGGTCACAATAAATTAATAGGTTCAAAGATCCACCATGGTAGACGTGGTCTGGTCTGGAGTCTTGCTAGTAAATGAAGGATTGAATTCCGGCATTGAGTCTTACTATAAAACGACCTCGGATTTTCCTCATAAGAATAGAGGAAACACCCTTAACGTTTTTGTCTGTGTGAAAAGAAACATTAATCTTTATGTCTGTTTAGGTAGTTTTACAATGATACTCCTCTGTTCAAGCCGTGTTTTGCTTTGTTTTTTTCCTGAAGACTGTTTATGCTAAAACGGGCATCTGCTCAGCTCACCCAATTCAAAACAAAAATTTGCATAATCTGTATTTGCATAGCAGCAAGTGGGTGGAGTTTAGGCAAGTGCACAGATGAACATAAAAATCAAATATGGGCAGGAGGAAACTCAATTTCATTATAAAAAACCATGTTTGTTTAAACATAAAAAAGCTGTGTAAACAATCCTAATGTGTTTACCGTGGTTGCGCCTACAAGGCTCCCGTTTTGTCCTCATCCTATTAGCAGCCCCGTTGAACAAATGCAAATAAACTCGTGCTGCTCACAAGAGACTTCAATTTAAAATTTACTCTTAGGAAAATAGAAGAAATAGGATGGAAAAGCCATGAATGGGAGGATGTGTGCTATCTGGAAAAAAAAGAAATTTACAGACAATGATTCTCAGGAGATATCATAAGAGGTTTTTGAGAATTATTCAAGCAGTCACAAAAGTGAAAATTCTTAAATAAAAATACTCAATGGCTGTATACAGAAAGACTAGAGAATTTAAAAGTGAAAGCAAGGAAGACCAGGAGTGAAAGAGACATGGGTGCAATATGGGGTTAGAGAGAATAATTTGGGGGGACAACATCCCTCTAACAAAGCAGGGAAAGAGAAAGAACATCGAAAGGAACATTAACTTAAAAAAAAGTTTTGACATGAATGGAGTGCTGGTTATACTGGTTGTCCTAAATATATGTACACTAGGCCCAAGAAAGGAAGACTCTGAAACTAGCTGTACAGCTAATGTGTTCTGGACCTGAATCTTACCAAATGTATTGTCATCTGTGGTCAGCAAATGAGACCATAATATTAGGTCTATCATAACACAAACTGTGTATTAATGGAGCCATTAATCACCATCAAAACTGTATTAGGAGTGAAGATAGCCAAAGAGAGCTTAACTGACAGCAAGTGGCCATAAACCTGTCCAAAAACTAATTTGATTACCATCATACCAGCATCTGTGCCACTTATGAGGGTTCATTTTTTTGATGAAATTAAGTAGACAAGTCATTCATGCGTATAATAGACATCTAAATCATGGTAAACACGTTGCTGGCAACAGAAGTACTTAAAGAAAGGGTGGGATTGTTTCGGTGTCTGAATGTAGAACCAATTCAACGGAAAGTGTCTTTTGCACAACAGTTGGGGACAAAAATGCCATCAAAGAAGGATGTGGTTGAAGCCAAACGCCAAGTGCGAAATCCATGGATACAAGTCAGCTGGTGAGATTCAGGGAATGTTGGTTGTTTACAAGAAGGAATGTTTTGCCAGGATAAACTCTCACTCTTTATGGGTCATAAATGTTCCTAGCAAACAATCTGTTTTATTTGGAGACAGTTGGATCTGTTAGGTTTTAGTCCTGACAGACGGAATTGTGGGATGTCATATTTCATGACAGCCTAGAGAGAAGCGCTAGAATGTGTGTTAAAGGACAGAGGGAATGAGCTTGATTACGGAGAATGACTATGTCCCACCCATCCACTCACACATTTTTTCAGCTAGCTATTTTTGTAAAGAATCTGGAATTCCTTGACAGTTTGCACTTGTCTGACTTCATCTTAGAATGAACATGCCTTTACATTCTGCAGATTTTTATCATTCCATTTCTTTAGTGAAATTATCTCCCTTTCCAAAGATTCTAAATTATTCAAATGATTAGAAGACTGATACTACCCAGGGAACTGGTGACAAAACAAGTCCGTTCCAGTCTTTATTTCACAGGGAAAACAATTTGTTTAAAAAGAAATACCAGGTACATTTGAACATAACAGAAAACAGATCATCTTAGGTACAGGACATTAAAGAAAGATCAGATGTATCCCATCCCAACAGGACACTGTATGACACAGCTCCGGTTGGCTCAGTCACCTCTTCCTTGGAGACACAGTGACGTCTCGGGGTACCTGTCTATTTGGTTATATTGCCATACATAGTGCAAAAGCTTTGGAGGAGAATGAATGAACTTGAGGGACAAGAATTTTTTTTTTCTTTTAATACCAAGACTGAGAGCACTTCCCCCATGAACATCTCAGGAAAAAAACCCGGCAAGAGCGACCCTTCTCTCCAGCACCTCCTGAAACATGATGAGGCTAATACCCAACACCTTGCCACCACTGCGAGAAAGCTCGAGAGCGGCGGGAAGCTGCAGGCCGCTCACAAGCTGATGCCTTGTAGGCCTCCCTGTCTTACCTGAGTTTGCAGATGGGCCATCTCCCAGGTGGGCCTGGCCAAACACTCCTCATTAATCATGGCTTAAACCTCTCTCAGCGGGAAGACCTCAGGTTAGACATCATTTGGAAACAAATTGGGTGAAAAATAGCTCTGACAATAAGGAGCCCACACGGAATTCCCCTGTGAGCGCTTCAGCAGTGTGAAAACAGCCTCTTCCAAGACACTAAATGATCTGTCAGTTAGTGAATGACATTATAATCCAGTTTTATGTCATATGCGCGGCTTTACGCCCCGGCTGCAAGCTCCAGCCGTTTGCTGCTGTTGTGTTTCCAACTCTCGAGGCTCACCTAATTTACAAAGAGGGTTTGGATTTAGAACCGAAAAGACGAGTGTGCGTGCGTGGCGTGTGTGTGTGTCACATATGGCAAACACACGGATGCCATGGCATATAGTAGCAAAGTACCTGGCCACATGCTGCCTAACTGAAGACAGTACTTGCCCATATCTCCGGGTGCAGGCAGAAGAATCACAAGGGCCTAAACGGAACCATCCTGAGGAAAAGAAAAATGAAACGAAACAAAAACCTGGACGCATGACAACGTGATCCATTTTCTGGGAGAGAAAAACCCAGCCCCTTTTCTCAAATGCAGTCTAAGCGTCAGATCCCTGGGATCTAATTTTTTTTTTTTAAGATTTTATTTATTTATTTAACAGAGAGAGAGAGATCACAGGTAGACAGAGAGGCAGCAGAGAGAGAGGAGGAAGCAGGCTCCCCACTGAGCAGAGAGCCTGATGCGGGATCCCAGGACCCTGAGATCATGACCTGAGCCGAAGGCAGCGGCTTAACCCACTGAGCCACCCAGGCGCCCCGGAGATTCTTTTCTTAAAAGTAACTGTATGTTTGCCTTAAAGTGACAGATGGCTTTCCCACCACGTTTTAGCTATTATTTATACTAACAGATTGCATCCGAATTGACTGCAAACCGATGTATTTTGTCTTCCATTTATTGTAATTCCCATCCTGAGTTGATCTAGTGGGAGAAAAACAGAAGGCAAATGTCTACTCGTGTCCTGTTGGCACCAGGATTCCGTTTGTAAGAATACTTTCCAGGGCACAAAACTTGGTTACTGTCCTGTCCCCAGGATGTCCATTAAAACCCTTCTTTTAGAATGATGTTGGGGGGCACATGGTCTGGGAAAGGGCATAAGACTTTGAATACTAGGTTTCTCATAATCCAGAGAATCTTAGGCAACCCCTAATAGTTCCACCTTCCTTAGTTTGTGCACAAGCAGCCCATATCTCTGTGAGCTACCAAAGTTAGAGGGTGGAAAAATTCTCTGCCTTCCTCTTGGGGCTCTCAGACAGGCTTCTCTGAGCTTAACTTTTGAGGGGATTCTGGCCCCCAGAGCTCAGATAGATTTCTTCATTTTCTCCTTGCCTTGCCCTTTAGAGAAGGTGCATGAAGGATGTTTCCTGGCTTATCACTTTGCAGTGGGCCTGGCAAAACAGAGTTTAATAATCTGGCATTTAGAAATTATACCAATTTATGCCTTTATTGGATGTTGGTGTCAGAGCACATGCTGGCCACGTGGATCACTGACATGAGGACTCAGTTTGGGTTCAGAGGCCAGAACCGTGGGAAGGGAGGCGGGGCTTGCTGCCAGGCTCCCTGGTGGCCCTGCCTTATCTTCGGAGGAAACAAAGACAGGCCTGGATAAGATGCTGGGCAGAGAGTGCTGCTGTTGGTAGCATAAGATGAATCAGAGTGACACCTTAATAGGGTCTCTTGCTTTGGATGATTTGAAAAATCACACTGATATTTATTTTTTAAAATCCATCTGACGATTGCATTTGTGACTGATGAATTAGATGCTTATTCTCTCATGTACACGCTTCCTTTGAGGGCCCATTTTTCAGCCCGCATCTCCTCTATGAGCTCCAGACTCTAGCTGCATAGCTCTGGCCATCTACCGAATAGCTCTACCGGCTGCCACATAAACATTTCTAATTTAATTGGTCCAGAATTAAAAGCTTTTTTTTTTCTTCTTTTTTTCCCGCATCACAACAAAAGACAGCATCATACACCCAAGTGCTTCTGCTACATACCTAGGAATCATCCAGTATTCTTCCTCTTCTTAACCCTGCTCCCAAGGTGGGAATAATTTCTTTTTCTTTTCTTTTCTTTTTTTTTTTTTAATTAAGATCACAAGTAGGCAGAGAGGCAGGCAGAGAGAGAGGAGGAAACAGGCTCCCGGCTGAGCAGAGAGCCCAATGCGGGGCTCGATCCCAGCACCCTGGGATCATGACCTGAACCGAAAGCAGAGGCTTAACCCACTGAGCCACTCAGGCGCCCCTAATTTCTTAATCCTTCATATAAATTTTTGGCAAGGCTTATCTAGTCCCCTCCCCAAATGCCCCCTGAAATCTCTCCATTCCTTTGCAAGAGAGAACTTAGTGAGTAACGATAATACCAGGGAGGGATTGTCCCCTACCAATGGTAGCACCCTGTAAGTAACTTGTGATTCATACACAGCCCAGGAAAAAAGGAAAGCTTAAAACCTTAACTGGGATTTAACTAACTCATTCTAATATATCCGACAAAACAAAGGTTCAGAAATGGTGAAACCCACCTTTTATAAAGAAGGATAAAGAAATTTGTCTTGTCAAATGTTAAGGTAAATATTTTTTTTTTTAGATTTTATTTTTATTTATTTATTTGACAGACAGAGATCACAAAAGTAGGCAGAGAGGGGAGGGAAGAAGCAGGCTCCCTGCCGAGCAGAGAGCCCGATGAGGGACTCGATCCCAGGACCCTGGGATCATGACCCGAGCTGAAGACAGCGGCTTAACCCACTGAGCCACCCAGGCATCCCTATTAAGGTAAATATTACTGTAAAACCACAGAAATGAAATTTAAAAGCACCCATCATGACATTGGCTCAAGAACAGACTGATGGACCAGTGGAACCAAAAAGAGAGCTCAGGGACTGACCTGGGAATATGAGGGGACTACAAATTAATGGGGGAAAGATGAGCTTAGTAAAGCATTAAAAATAAATGGGGGGGGGTGTGGAGAAAACTTCAATGACTCAGATGGAGCTGGGCCAGCCTGCAGAAATGCTGGCTCTTAAGAAAAATTAAATTGTGTTTAAAAATACCCTATATCCTTGCACACCTCAACCTGTGGACTAAAGTTTATCTTCACTACAAGAGAAGTTATGAGCCATAGGGAGGGAAGAATGCTTCTGTTCCCTGCAAAGTGACGGGCCCGAGGAGAAATCAGGACAAGGTGGGAATAATTTCCGAGCAGCTGCCATGGGCTAAACCCTGTACTAGGCTTCACAACCACTTTCTTACTTAGTTTTTAAACTTTCATCGTGAAATAGGCGCTATTTCTTGTTTAACTAATGAGGAAACTAAGGAAGCTTAAGCACACTGCCCAAGGTCATGTTCATTGATTTCTTTATTAATTTATTTGCAAGTATCAATCAAATGCCTACTCTCTGCCAGATGGTTTTACCAAGCACTGGGGATAGGGTAGTGAACAAAGTCCTCCAAGACCTTGGCCCCAGACAGCATATTCTAGATGCAGGAGGCAGCCCATACAGCTTATAAATAAACACATAAAGAACTTAAGAATGGAAAGTGCTGTGAAGAAAGTGCAAAAAGCTAACGAGGATGTTGGGCACATGATGAAGGGATATGGACACTCTTGGTGGTTAAGGAAGACCTCTTTTTTTTAATTATTATGTTCAGTTAGCCACTATATAGTACATAATACTTTTTCATGTAGTGTTCAATGATTCATTAGTTAAGTATAACACCCAGTGCTCGTCACAGCATGTGCCCTCTTCAATACCCATCATCCTGTTACCCCCTCCCCACTCACCTCCCCTCTGAAAACTCCAGATTGTTTCTCGGGGTCCATAGTCTCTCATGGTTCATCTCCCTCTCTGACTTCTCCCCCTTTGGATTTCCCTTCCTTCCCTTATGGTCCTCCGTGCTATTGCTTATGTTCCACCTATGAGTGAAACCATATGATAATTATCTTTCTCTGCTTGACTTACTTCACTTAACATAATCTCCTCTAGCTCCATCCATGTCAATGAATGGTGGGTAGTCATCATTTCTGATGGAAAGGAAGGCCTCTTTTTATTTTTTTTAAGATTTTTTATTTATTATTTATTTGGCAGAGATCACAAGTAGGCAGAGAGGCAGGCAGAGAGAGAGGAAGGGAAGTAGGCCCCCTGCCATGCAGAGAGCCCGATGCGGGGCTTGATCCCTGGACCCTGGGATCATGACCTGAGCTGAAGGCAGAGGCTTTAACTGACTGAGCCACCCAGGTACCCCAGGGGAAGGCCTCTTTTAAGAGGCTGTTTCCATAAATATCGGACTGATGAGGAAAAGGCAATTATGGGATAAATCAGGGAAAAGTGTCTCAAATAGCAGGAAAAGCAGATTCAAAGGCCCTGAGGTAGCAAAAAGCACAGCATGTCTAAGGGACAGAAAGGAGAGTATGACTAAAGCACTGTGAGCAATGGAAAATGTAGTGGAACATGAAGTCTGAGATAGAAAATATAGTATTTTCCATATTCCATGTTGAAATATAGACATAGATCATATTTTTTAATGGCATTGAATAATAGTGATTCATTTGATGGGTTTCCTCAAAATAGAAGTTTTTTTCCTCTCCAATTATTTAGTTTTATAATTAATAATTAAATGAATTCTCTTATTTCAGTTGTCTTATAAGGTCATTTACGGGGAACAAAGAAGACTAAACTTAAGACAGTTCTTGCAATGTTTAGATTTTGGAATAGAATTGGAGGTAGAGATGGTTATAAACATTGGTTGTAATCAGAATTTGGAAAGGTTATTTTTTTTGGCTCTTTCCCATTTAAATTTACGTCTTAAGACAAATCTTCCTTTTGTTTTTGATTTTCTCCAAAGACAAGAAGCAGCCACAATGTTGAATAAACTAAAGTCCACAGAGTAGAAACTGTATGAATCTAGGCAAGTCATCAAGTCTGAAATGGAACCAGAATTTGAAATCGAGTGGCTTGTGCTTTGTTACCTAGTTCCAAGTTAAATTTCCCAAGAAATGCTCTTGAATTAATAGAGATTTCCACATTCTTATGAAACAAACATGTAGAAGATAAAATAATCTGGAAATTCCCACGTTTTAAAAATTTAAATATTGTAAAGCTACATTATTCTTTGTGGATTTCTAGATTTCTAAAATCCTTTCTTAATTTAAAATTATAAACTTGCCCATGAGATTATTAGATGGAATTAGACTGACAGGGTTCTGAGCTCCATGAATTTGCTAAAGTTTGAATTAAATCTAAATGTAAAAGTCTGTATACCAATCCAGAAGCAAATCCTGTGTGTGTGTGTGTGTGTGTGTGTGTATTTTAACAATTCCCATTGACCCTTGTGCAAACATATATCACCAAGGGATGGGATTTAACCCCGCCACGATTTTGGGACAGCTTCGCACCCCACATCATAAAAGTGGCTGAGTACTGTGGTAGGGTGGGGGAGAAAAAAAATCACAAGGAATTTCACCTCCATAAAGAGTGGAGAGGTGGCTACCCTTTGACTGGGACTCACTTTTTAAATTCATTACTTTGTTGAGATGGTGATTACAGCTCACATTCAACAGGGTCTGAGTTTCTCCATCACTCCCTGAATTCTCAACTTGTCATGGATTCCGGAGCCAGAGGAAGATATTGACACCTAAGCACTTAACTCTTTAAAAAGTAGAATGAGGGGCACCTGGGTGACTCAGTGGGTTAAGGCCGCTGCCTTCGGCTCAGGTCATGATCCCAGAGTCGTGAGATCAAGCCCCGCATCGGGCTCCCTGCTCTGCGGACAGCCTGCTTCCTCCTCTCTCTCTGCTTGCCTCTCTGCCTACTTGTGATCTCTGTCTATCAAATAAATAAATAAAATCTTTAAAAAAAATAAAAAGTAGAATGAAAGGGGTGCCTGGGTGGCTCAGTCAGTTAAGCCTCTGCCTTCAGCTCTGGTCATGATCCCAGAGTCCTGGGATCGAGCCCCATGTTGAGCACCCTGCTCAGGTTGGAGTCTGCTTTTCCCTCTCCCACTCTCCCTGCTTGTGCTCTCTCTTGCTCTCTCTCTCTTTCAAATAAAGATAGAAAAAAAATAGAATGAAAAAGAGGAGCTGCAAAGATTTGCCAGCTCCTGCTGGGGGGCTCCCAGTGAAGGTGTGAATGCAATCTGGGTGGGGATGGTGAGACATCATAGGTATTGTGGCTAGAAAAAGGGGAGAAGTCAAGCCAGAGCCCAAGAGAGATGATGTCAAACTAAAAATAGATAGCTTAACTTTTTTTCAAAATACATATACTGAGCATTTGCTGTGTCATCTCCAGATATCAAAATAAAGCAAAAATCTCTTAGTCAAGAACAGACAGTTTAAGACTGGCTAGCTAAGCTGTAGCTCAGGACGACGGTGACAGTCAAGGTGGTTTAGTGACTCCTAATGGCTGGCATTTGCTCGTCAACCTCAGTTCTAAAGAGAGTCTTTGATGGTTTCTGATAATTTCTCTACTGGTTTTAATTTATAGGAGTAACAGCGCTGATGAGGCTGGTATATAATTTGGGCAAGCTACTACCAGGCAGACATTACACCTTGATTATGTCCTTATGGACTGAACAGCTAAATTATTCATTAATGTAGCAAGTAATTGTCAGATGTAGAGTTGGGAAGTTTGTTCTGGTCAATAGAAATTGTTATCTAAGCATCTGTGTATAAAGATATATTAATGACCAATTAAAGTATTCTAGAAGATGACATACAATTGAGACAGAACTTTACAGTGTGTAGAGATTCCTAGGTACAATTTTATCTTGTTTTTTTTTAATCCCTCCTTTAGTATAATCTATAACAATAACTGGCTGTGAAACTTTTATTTTATACTCACGGCCCATCTTTGGCCTCAGAGCTCTAGTTAGCTTGGCACTAAATGGCTTTGAAATGGACTTTTCTCTAGCCTTTGATTGTCTCTCTGATTCAAAGGTGGTCAGCTTTCCTATATCACTCCTATCCTCTCTCATCCCCACATGTCTCCTAAGAGCAGAAGGTGGAAGTTAAGCAGGTCTCATCTGTGAGGACACATAATGAGTATCTTTCTTTTCTAACTTGTGTTCTTTATAAATAACTTGTAAGTTGATCTAAGTGTTCCCCTCTCATATCAGTAGCTTCTCTCTTTGGAATACCTCTTCAGGAAACATCCCACTCATAGACTACTCAGACGCAGATTGTAACTGGCCTGGTAGAGATCTGCGGGCATGGGCAGTGGGGAAGCCTGGGGTATCTGACTTCTGTGACTCTGGAGATGACAGCCAGGAGCCCTGATCTAGAGGTGACAAGGAGAAGGAAAATCTCCAATGGTGAGTAAGGGCTCAGGTAACATCTATGAGTGATGCCCAGCATCAAAAACAAAACCCAAATCTGTCTTCACTGAAACTGGCAAACTCGAGAACATGCCAGAATCAAGATGGGAGGAAAGAACAAGAATGAAACAAATAGAATGTTCCCATCCAGTTGCTGTGAAAAAAGTGGTCTGTCACATTTTGTGAGGAAGAAAGAGGTGCTTCTTATGTATCTGTTTCCTTATTAGGAACTTGAAAGTGCAAAACTAATTTAAACCAGAATTTAAATGTCTAAATATCTTAAACAGAACAAAATAGCTTTTAGCAGAAATAGAGTGTAATTTCTTCCTATAAAATAAATCATCAAAAATAATCTACAGACATTATGAAGTTCTTTCTTTTATTTCAAGTCCCTAGCTGATACATTTATTTGCACACCACATCTTTCCTTTAAAGAAACAGAATAATGGAGATGTAATTAATGCCCAATTTGTAACATTCCCCATGACATTCCTTTGTCTCTTCCCTGGGTACCCAGTCTCCTGAAGTTGGTGATTGCCCTTCCATGACATGTTTTCATGTTTTTACTAGATCCTTCTCAAGGCATGTTTTTTCTCTTTACCTCATAATTATGTATCCATAGACACTGTATATCCTTTTCTTTTTAGTCTCTATGCAATTTGTATTTTTCTTTACCTACTATTCTGCAACTGCTTTATTCACTCAACATATCTTTGAGTGATACGTGTAGATCTTAATTTTCAGCTATTCTACACTATTCCATTATCTTAACAAACCACAATTTATTTCTTCATTCTCTTATTGGTGAATATTCATGTTGCTTCAGTATTTTGTTATTATGTTAAGATCTTGGTTTTGAGACAAGGGAATTCATCTACTGTGAATACTGCAAGAGCAGTACGAGGAAAAGTTTACACATCAAGTATTAAGATGTCCTTCATTGAAGTACCTTCTAGAGATTTGGGGAGTTTGGTCTTGGAAGAGGTATGTTGCAAAGTGAAACTTTTTTTTTTTTTTGACAGAGAGAGAGAGAGCAGCAGGGAGGGGCAGAGAGAATCTTAAGCGGACTCCCCCTGAGCAAGGAGACCAACACAGGGCTCGATTTCAGGACTCCGAGATCATGACTGAAGCCAAAACCAAGAGTGGTTCCCTTAACTGACTGAGCCACCCAGGTATCCACAAAGTGAAACATTTTTTAATGCCTGTTTGCTCTGATCAAGTATGTTCCAGCCAGGGTCTATTCAACATAGACCTGTTAAGCTCATTGACTAAGCACTCCACACATGTTTACCTGAATCCTGAATAACTGAATACTGAAGGAATAGATTGCTTCATTTATTATGAGCTCATTGTCTTGGCATAACTTTTTCTCTGTCTCTGAAGTAACTTGATCACTGAATAATAGCCTTATAGTAGCAATTGTATGTTGAGTAACAACTTTGTGCCCAGAAGTTATACACATTAGCTCAAGAAACTGAGATTCAAAGAACTTAAGTGATTTCCCAGGGTCACACTCCCAGTGAGTCAGAATTCTTTTCTGTCACTACTTCAGGTCTCCTCTAAAAAAAGCCACACCAATAGCTCTTTTGGTGTAAGAATAATTTAATTCTGTGATCACAAGCCACCCATGCAAAAGCACCAGCATTGAATTCCTTTTGTCAGGTAGAGATAATGTGGTCTAAGATAATGCATCTTCTTAAAAAATTGTTTTTCCATAAACTGCCATAACAGAAAATCAAAATCTAGGAGATAATATAGGCTTTCAAGAAAAAATGCAAAGTAGAGACATCTTTGATATTTTACATTTAACTAGCTCCTTCCAGTAATCGGTTTATCCTGGAATTTTCAAAAAGTATACTCTAGATTATTAATTATGAAAGAGTTAATGGGGACAAATAAAATTTTACATGGAGCAAATAGTCTATGATTTTAAAAGCATCACGTGTGATACTTGAGCTGGACCCGGGGACACATTGGCAATCTAATAGAGCTTGTGTGAAACTGAAGATTATTACCTACAGAGGACAAATCCTGGATCCAGTTACATAGTGAATCACCAAGGATTTGCCATGAATCAAACTGAGATAGCTAAAAACTTCATTGGTAGTAGCTTCTGTGGAACCCAAGCAAATTATGAAATCAATATTTAGAAAAGCCTGTACTTGAGTGTTTCTTTCCCCACCAACACCAAAACTTCTACCTTACCTGAGAAGATAAATATCAACGCTACTTTTAAATATCTCTGCCTCCACATCCTTGCCATGATAAGAGTCTCTTATTCTAGGAGTTGGAGAAAAAACAAAATGCCAAAGAGACTAGGAGGATATAAAGGGATTTCTCCATATTTGCCTCCAATTAAACAATGCCAAACATGCAGAATGTTAAGGTCATTGTACTTCTCCAAAAGTGAGTAGAGTCAAATCCCAGTTTCACACCTCATAATTCTGACAGAAATGCTGATTTTATAAACATGACACAATACACAGAGAAAGGTAGTAAGTAATTGCCAAAGGTAAAATAATAATCAAGAACAACAATGAACATTAAATACTGAAATCCTGATCATCTGTGTTATTACACTAATAATTCCTATCACATGCTAAACACTTGTGATGTACAGACACAATGCTAAGCACCTCCAGGCCTTCTATCATTTGGTATAGCACTGGATTTAGGTAGTAAGTGCCAATATTATGCTGTGGAAATTGAAGCACGGAATATTTATAGGACATACTCAGGAACAAATAGCAAAAACAGGATTCAGACCTTAGCAGTCGTTTAGTATTTTTGCTCTTAGCCAATGAGTGAAAAATACCCTTGGGGTTATTAAAATAAGAGCTCTAAAAATTTCCTACATTACAGTTACGTACAGAATTCCCATCCTGTAACCAGTCTGGGTCACATTTATTTAGTGGTAAGTATGACAATAGGTGACTTTTCTCTTCCCTGGAGACAGTCTAACCTCGAATAAGGAAAAAATATAATTGTCTAGAAAGATTATGAAACCAGCAACATTTTTGTCTAGGTCCCCCAAATCCTTTCGATTCCATTCCCTGGTCCATATGAAAGACAACTCAGTC
This sequence comes from Taxidea taxus jeffersonii, assembly GCA_003697995.1. Lineage (NCBI taxonomy): Eukaryota > Metazoa > Chordata > Mammalia > Carnivora > Mustelidae > Taxidea > Taxidea taxus. The sequence continues at coordinate 4,217 of RCUC01143188.1, read as the reverse complement.
AGTGCCTTTTCTCCAAAGGAAGAGCTAAGAGAGCAAATCTGGGAGAAGGGAAATCCTCAGGGTTCTGGATGGTACATTCATAGAGAAGAAGATTATAGAAAAGTCCCACCCCTGATCACCTAATGAAGAAAAATGAAGGAATCCCAGCATTAAAAAACATAAACACATAAAACTCACATAATAGTCTAACCACGAGTTTTCTAGGACCATGGTATTCCCTGAAAAAAAGTTGTCAGAATCTCAGAGAGGAGATTCCAAAGAGGCATTGAGCCAATGTAATTAGCTATACTCCCCATGGCAGATTGCCTTTGGATTTCTAGTCATGAACTCAGGGGCCAGGAAAGCGGGACGGATCCAGCAATCATCCCTTCTCAATATGTTTGCACCTTGAGACCAGTCTCTGGAGAGCACAGGGCTGCCGCCAGCCTCACTCATCACACAGAATTAGTGGGTATGTGAGTGCTAGGGCATGGCGGCTCTGCACAGCAGTCACTGAGCACGAAGATTTATTGCTCTATTTGACAGTCTGTTATTCACTAACTGAGCATGACACATCTGGGATTTAGAATCGTCAACTTGACATCTAACAGGAGAACCAACCTTTGGGAAAAGGACAGAGGTGGCGGGGGGGGTGGGGGGGGAAGAAGAGGAAAGCAGCAATTTTCAGTATAGATTTCCCATTTCCTCGCTGACCCTGATTGTTGGTCCAGCTTGAGGTCATCTCCAGAATGCAGGGATGAGGCAGATACACGGAGGGCCTTCGTCTGGGTGATAGAATAAAGCTGCACGTCACCGCAAGGAGAGGCACTTTGGGTCCTTGCAGGGGAGGGACATCTTTCCTGATAGCATTAAGCAAGTCTTTGTTCTTATCTTGTAGGAAATTTTGTTCCATGAGGGACACAGAAGAGCTCCCCTCCAACCTCGCTGTCCTTCTGCAGGTGAAACAGAGCCTCACTGCTGGAAGAGAATGAGCATTCGTGCTTGAAGTCACCCTTTCAGCGATGGGGCCCCAGCTGGCAAGAAGGTCCCTCAGCCCTTTTCCATGCCCTAGGCATACATCATCAGCAGGATGGGCTGAGTTGGGCCCAGGCATCATCTTTAATCCTCTGCATAGCCCCCTGGCATGAAAATAAAGGTGAAGACAAAAATCTTTTCTTACCCAAAATAAAGCTGAGATTTTGTCCACAACATTTCTCCAAGCTCCACCTTTGCCATGAAAAAGAGAGTGGGGCTCACTAATGATTGGAGACATAATTTATTTAATCTTCATGGATCCATTGGGAGCCATGGATCAGAAGCCCATGAATAAAAATGGCAAGTTTGCTCAGAGCATTCTAGGCAGTTAAGACAATTTGTTTAGCTCTGCTAAATGCTCCAAGGACTTATCTATCCGGGCTGAAAAAGCATGCACACACTCCCATTAAAAGCACCTAATCACTATGCTTATATTCTAGTAAGTAGATATAAGATGAAATAAAAGTTTTAATGCCTGATTTCTGCCCCTTTTGGCTTCCATATGTTACTCCTTTATTCGTTTATTCCCTTTCCATCTGTCTTCTCTTTCTTTTTCTCTGTGCTTCTCGATTTCTGTCTGTCTCTCCTCCCCTTTCCTGTCTTCTCCACTCCACCCCTGCCCCCCCTCTGTCTCAGCAAGCTGAGGAGATGATCAAGGCAGTGAGACCATAAGCAGAAACTCTGATTCATATTTCCTTCCAGTTCCTTCTGCAAAACTCTAAACTAAAGAAATATCAGCAGCAATGACAAAGAATTGAAGTTCTAGGGAGAATTGCTCGATTTTTCACTAAACATTGAAGTTGAATTGTGGCTTAACTTTGACCTTACTGAAAAGTCCATGGTCTCTCACAAAAACAGAGATGAATCTGACTCTCTTTCTAATCATTTATTGAGTTGATGGAATAGAAATATTTTTAAAAATTAGGAGAACATTAATTAGCATATAAACTCTTAGATGTTATATATACCGATGAAGTAAATGATTTAATCAAATTAAGAACAGGAAACGTTGGCAGTGGGAAAAAAAAATCAGAGACTTTCTAACCGGGAGCCAAAAGTGAATGGCAATGAATGAATTGCCAATTGTCAGAAGAAAACTACTAAGACCCCTGTGTGGAAGAATTTATAGATCAATAGAGAATGACAGAGAGCTCTGGAGGCTCCTGATATCCAAAAATCTCTCCTGTCCCTCCCTTTCCTCTCCCAGGATTGTGGTTTTATGATGATATGGATATCTGAGGCACATGAGGACTTTTAAGACCTTGTCATCATTGGTAATTGTTATTTCCTGTATTAATTGAGCTCTGCTCTGTACTCTTACATCAGAAAGATTGTAAGCGGAAAAGTCCAAGGAGATTCTGCTTTACGTGTGATGGATTTCTGAGAGTCCTGAGAGAGGGAACACCAAGTGATGCTGATGGCCCAAAGCAAGTAATCTGGGTAAGGCCTTAATGGAATTTTCCTGAAATAAGTGTTACCCACCCAGCCTGGGATATAGGTCAGCACGGGTCAAGTGCTAGACCTGGCAAGGCAACTTTAGGTTGAGTAGGTATGGGTGCTCCTGTCTATCAGATGTCTGGGAATTTGGGGTCATAGTTTAGAGCTCCAAATGAACCCTCAAGTGATGAGCAGGGGCAGCCAGATTTCAGGCGGCAGTCACTTCAGGAACTGACACAGTGGGTCTCCAGGCTCAGTGAGGCTCTTACCCTTACTAGTTTTGTCTTCCCGACTTGAATCCAGTATCCTATTCTGAGCCTCAAGAGGTTTTGCTAATCACACAGTTCTGTGTCTCCTGGGAGTTAAGATGGTTCTCTAAATGCTCAGAAGTGCCACCCAGGGAACCAGCCTTCTTTCAGCCCCCCTACCATCTCCAGAAGAGCAACTCAGTCCGTCGTATCCTCCCCCTCCTGGTATAGTGCCATTCCCTTCACGTGAACACATACAGCAGTCTGGCCTGACACCAACAGTCTGCCTGAATGCTTTCTTATAGGGGTCTACTCTCCAGTGAGATGATGATCCCAGCCACTGATTCCCTCTGCCCTGGTAAGACTCCTGGATCTTGGTTAACTCTGCATAAGTGTATTCGTTTGCTGGGGCTGTCATAACAAAGTATCACAGACTGGGTGTGTGAACCACAGAAATTAATTTTCTCACAATTCTGGATGCTAGAAGACCCAAAGTTGCCAACTTGGTTTCTTCTGAGCCCTCTCCTCCTAACTTGCAGGTGTCCCCCTTTCCTTATGTCCTTACATGGTGGTCCCTCTATCTGTGGTGCTTTACTCTTTTCTCCTTGTAAAGACACTGGTCAGACTGGCTTAGGGTGCACCCAAGTGAATTCATTTTAACTTAATTCCCCCATTAAATGCCTTATCTCCAAATACAGTCACATTCTGGGGGTACTGGGGATTAGGGTGTCAACATTTGAATTTGGGGGAAGAACACAATTCACCCCACAACCCCATGTGTGCTCACAAGGACTGACTGCACTTCTATCTCTATTATCCTGGGTGAATGGAATTCTGTACCTCTACCTCAGAAGACAGCCTTTGAATGTGAACTCTGTTACTCCCATGTCACTCTTTCTTTATTTTTGTGCAAAAAAAATTACAGATTCTCTCATCTGATTGGACCAATGATTTCTGGCTATTTTCGCATAACCGTCAAGAACTTTGACTCCTTCCATTGTCCTGGATAATTCAACAGCCATGTAAACAACCCATCTAAAACCAGTTCCCCATTTCCTCTATCTCCACAACTGCAAGGACTCATCTGTTCTTCCCTTCACAGCTACACATCTTGAGTAGGGAATTCATTCGTGCTGTTTCCACCAACCTCCTCCCATTCAGTCCTGAACACAGAACAACCTGGTTTATGCTCCATCACCCTTTCTCCCAATACGTCTATATTTCTTATCTGTGAACATTTCACATTTGAAGTCCTCCAGTTGGCCCAATTTAAGCCCCATGCCCATCCCTGGACCACAACTATAAATTGCATCTGCCCCAAACAGCAACCTCTTCCTTCTTTTAGATACTTAATTTTCTTCTAGTCATGTGGCTCTGGTGGGCTGCCAAGTGAGGGTAGACACAATTATAGTTTGGAAGGATACATCAGAATTTATCAAATAAAGAAAGCAGGAAAGAAAGGGAGGTATAATAGAAAATACAAAATAGTAGTAACAGTAACACCAATAATTATAGTGT
>ML104907.1:46133-57895 GCA_003697995.1 Taxidea taxus jeffersonii | reverse complement strand
CATGAAAAAGTGCTCCACATCACTGGGCATCAGGGAAATACAAATCAAAACCACAATGAGATACCACCTCACACCAGTCAGAATGGCTAAAATGAACAAGTCAGGAAATGACAGATGCTGGCGAGGATGTGGAGAAAGGGGAACCCTCCTACACTGTTGGTGGGAATGCAAGCTGGTGCAACCACTCTGGAAAACAGCATGGAGGTTCCTCAAAAAATTGAAAATAGAGCTACCTTATGACCCAGCAATTGCACTACTGGGTATTTACCCTAAAGATACAAACGTAGTGATCCAAAGGGGCACGTGTACCCGAATGTTTATAGCAGCAATGTCCACAATAGCCAAGTTATGGAAAGAACCTAGATGTCCATCAACAGATGAATGGATAAAGAAGAGGTGGTATATATATATACAATGGAATACTATGCAGCCATCCAAAGAAATGAAATCTTACCATTTGTGACGACATGGATGGAACTAGAGCATATTATGCTTAGCGAAATAAGTCAACTGGAGAAAGACAACTATCACATGATCTCCCTGATATGAGGAAGTGGAGATGCAACAGGGGTGGGAGTTAAGGTGGTAGGAAAAGTAAAAATGAAGCAAGATGGGATCGGGAGGGAGACAAACCAAAAGAGACTCTTAATGTCATAAAACAAACTGAGGGGGGTGGGGAGGAGAGGGGTTGGGAGAGGGTGGTGGGGTTACATTATATGTTTAAATAAAGCTTAAATAATAAAAAATAAAAAATAAAAAAATATTTAAATATTCAAAAGAAAAAAACTCTTTTGGAATCATGAAATGCAATTAAAATATTTTTGAGGGACTCCTGGGTGGCTCAGTTGGTTAAGCAGCTGCCTTCGGCTCAGGTCATGATCCCAGCATCCTGGGATCGAGTCCCACATTGGGCTCCTTGCTCACCAGGGAGACTACTTCTCCCTCTGCCTCTGCCTGCCACTCTGCCTGTGCTCGCTCTCTCTCTCTCTAACAAATAAATAAATAAAATATTTAAAAATAAATAAATAAAATATTTTTGAAATATACTAGATAGAGGTGTAGAGTTCCAAATAAAAATTTAAAGTATTAAATCACTTGAATATAGACTGAGAAGGAGCCACGTAGAAATCGCTGGAAGACCCAGTCGAGGAAAATGACTCAATATGAGTCAACTATTTTAAAACAAAAATAATAACAATAACATAATATTGCATGATATTGCAGAATGCATAACATAATATTGCAGAATGCATAGTGCCACTCTTATTTGCATTAATTAAAATATATCTATAGTATTGTTTGCTTCTTGGCATCCCTTCATAAAAGGAGTATTGACAGAATGCTTCCTGAGAAAGGCACCCACAATTATGATGAGGGGGGTCTCAATATCATGCCACATGAAAACATCCTCAATAATATGGTATCCTAGCAAATTAAGACTCATAATGGGAAGGAAATGAAGATTGCCTTCAGATATATTTGTCCACTGTATGGAAGAGGAGTTAGATTTGTCCTGTGTAGTTTCAGAAAACAAACTTAGGATCAATGTATGAAATTTGCCTTACTTTAGTTCACAATAAAATTTTCCCAGTTAAGAGAATGAAAAGACAAACCATAGACTGCAAGAAAATATTTCCAAATACATATCTGATAAAGAATTATTATCCAAAATATACAAAGAACTCCTAAAATTCAACAACAACAGACCAAAAACCCCATTATCCAAAACAAACAAAAAAAGAATGAAAGATCTGAGCAGACACCTCACCAAAGAAAATATACAGATGGAAAGTAAGCATACACTTGACATCGTTGGCCATCTGGAACTGCAAAGAGATGTCACTATACATCTATTGAATGGCAACCCCAATGCTTGCAAGGAGGCAGAGCAGTAGGAACTCTCCATCACTGCTGGTAGGAATGCAAAATGGTCCACACAGAGATTTATGATAGCTTTATTCATAATTGCCAAGAATTGGAAGCAGCTAAGATGTCTTTCAATAGGTGAATGGATAAATAAACTGTGTATATCTACAGAATAGAATATCATTCAGTGATTTAAAGAAAGATTACCAAGCCACAAAAAGACATAGAGGGAAACTTTAATTCATTCTGCCAAGAAGCCAGTCTGAAAACGCTACATACTATATGATTCTAACTATATGACATTCTAGAAGACAAACTATAGGGACCTTAAAAAGATCAGTGGTTGCCAAGCATTCGGGGGAAGGAGGGAGAGATGAATAGGTGGAACATGGAACTTTAGGACAATAAAACTATTCTGTATGATATTGTAATGATGGACTTATATTAATATACATTTATCAAAACCTACAGAACTATATAAAACAAAAAGTCAATCCTAATGTAAACTATGGACCTTAGTTAATAATAATCAATCACTTTTCATCCATCAATTGTAACAAATGTACCACACTAATGCTAATGCACACTAATAGAGGAAAATGTGGGATGGGGTAGGTGTAGACAGATATATGGGAGAAGCTTTCTTTTCTTTCTGTTCAGTTTGTCTCTAGACCTAAACTTCTTTAAGAAGTCATCTGGAGGGGCACCTGGGTGGTTCAGTGGGTTAAAGCCTCTGCCTTTGGCTCAGGTCATGATCCCAGGGTTCTGGGATCAAGCCCCGCACCCGGCTCTCTGCTCAGCGGGGAGCCTGCTTCCCCCTCTCTCCCTCTCTGCCTGCCTCTCTGCCTGCTTGTGATTTCTCTCTGTCAAATAAATAAATAAAATCTTTAAAAAAAAAAGAAGTCATTTGGAAAAATAATAATAAAATCTGTACATTTTTTACTCAAGTCTTCTTAGTAATGAAAGCTACTCATATACGAAATGGGCTGCTTGCAATGATGATTACTATATGTGAGAAAGTTCAAAGAGAAATCAAACAACCGTCCTTCCTGGATGAGGTAGACTTTTTTCTTAGAGTGGAATGTCATACTACATGACCCCTAAAAGACCTGTTATATGTCTTTAGTCCATTAGAAATGGTTAAAATGCAGCTCTCATCAAATTACTTTGCTTCTCACTGCTTCTAAAGCCACCAGGAATCTGTATATTTCCACCATTCTCTCTCTTTCACTCATAATTCTAACAGTAGTGGAAGGGAAGGGTTGTTTATGTGTTTGTGATAGCAAAAAGATGTTCCCTTTCCAGGAACACCACAAACTGCTTTGTTTTCTACCACAAGTATGAATCACTCATATTCTAGTGGAATTGATTGGAGTTTGGTTATGATACCATGGTTTTTTAGATAAGAGTCACCTTAAAAATTGATTCATAAAGATACTTCTCTTTTTTCATTCCCAATGTTAAGCATCTGGCTCTATGAAGAGCAAGAGTTCCTAAGATGCAAAAAGAAGAATATTTGCTAGCTCCTTTACCCAGCAATATGTGAATTTTGCTGTATCTTAACAGTTGAGGTGTTACCCTTTGAAAATCTACTACACATACACAAACATTTTCTCCAGAAAAATATATATGCACATTTTAAAAATTGCATGCAATTTCAGGGGTTCATGGAATTTCTGAAACCAATATAAGAACTGTTAAGTAGTCCATGAACCCTGAGTTAAGAACCCCTACAGCATATTCAATACATAACTTGATAGTTCCCATCTCTATACCTTTACTCACACTGTTTCTTCCACTAATATGCCCTCCCACCTGCCTTCTGCTGGGACACCAATTCTACTATCTGACCTCATTATAACTAGGCAACTTTACATCTAAATACCAACCAAAACATTCCTCCTCTCGTTCTCTCTTTAATTCCCATGAGACCCAAACTCGTTCCTATCCCTCACTTCCCCCCATAATTTCCTCCATTATTTAAACCCACTGACCCATCACAATTATTTCAAACCTATTTGCGTTGTGAAGCCCTGTGTGACAATTCTTTCCTTATCACTCATTGTGAAAATCACATAATTCTATAAATGTATTAACATTCATAGCATTTTTTTTATTTTGATAAGAAATTACCAAGAAGTAATGTGACTTACCTTCTTAGTGTATCCAAATACCTCTCTCATAATGAGTACTCCATAAACACTTGATCACTTCTCCTTGGCATTTTGCACACTATAATTTAATGTAATATTGTAATGTTATAATATTAGTAGTCAGTTACTAATGAGTAAATGAATCAATGGTGGATTTTTAAAAAAATAATTGATGTGAAAGTCATCCACATAACATAAAATTAACCATTTTAAAGAGAACAGTTTGGTAGCACTTAGTATCTTCACAATGTTATTCAACTGCTATCTCTAGTTTCAAAACATTCTATCACTTTAAAGTAAAATCTTTTATCCACTAAACAGTTTCTGTCCATCCACTTCCCCCACAAGCGTCTAGCATCCACTGATCCATGTTCTCTCTCTCCAAATTCATCTATTCTGGATATTTCATCTAAATGGAGTCATGCAATATGTGACTTTTTGTAACTGGCTTCTTCCACTTAGCATAATGTTTTCAAGGTCCATCCATGTTGTGGCATGTATCAGTACTTCATTCTTTTTTATGGCTGCATAATATTCTATTGTGTGTATATATACTATATTTGTTTATCCATTCATCTACTGATGAACAGTCGGCTATTTCCATCTTTAGGCTATTGTAATAGGATTATTATACATGCTTGTACATGTACTTGTTTAAATGCCTGTTTTCCATTATTTTGGGTATAGACCTAAGAGTGGAATTGTAGGATTACATGATGATTCTGTGGTTAACTTTTGGAGGCCCTGCCAAAGTGTTTTCCACAGCCCTTGAACCAACTTATATTCCCAATAATGTACAAGGTATAATGGTTCTTATTTCTCCACAACCTTGCCAACATCTAATTTCTACTTTTGAGTGGTACCTCTGGATAATGGTTTTTGAAACACTGGGCTGTTTTGAACACATCTTAACACCTACAGAAGTGAATTTACTGTGAAGCTAATAAACCTTATGTTTCAGAATACCTCATTGAAGACTCTGTGTTGAAATTAGAATTCATAATTTTTTATTCTTTTTCTTTAAAAGAGCCCTGTAAGTTACAAAACTTTCCAGCCCCACAAAACTTGAATTTTCCCTACATACAAGTAAATGAAAATATCTACCATTCATGAGTATAACAAAAATATGCCTATCTCCAGCAACATGGTATATTCTTTTTTTTTTTAAGATTTTATTTATTTATTTGTTAGAGAGAGAGCACAGGCAGACAGAGTGGCAGGCAGAGGCAGAGGGAGAAGCAGGGAGCCCATTGTGGGACTCGATCCCAGGACGCTGGGATCATGACCTGAGCTGAAGGCAGCTGCTTAACCAACTGAGCCACCCAGGCATCCCACATGGTATATTCTTTTGCTTCTAGAGTCACCATGCTTAACTTAAAGGCTTTATGAAAAATATCACCTAAGTAACAAATTTAAGAACCTGGTGTTCCAGGTAGCATGGCAGGAACCATAATAATTCTAGCAACTCATTAATCGCAGGACACCCTGAGTCCAGGCTCTTGCTAGAAAGCCAAGCATAAATTTCTGTTTCCAAAAGGATAAATACATAATTCTTCTAGAAATTACCTCTTCTCAAACATCTAATTAAAAAGAACAAAGCCATGAGGAAGTGGAGATGCAACGGGGGTGGGAGTTAAGGTGGTAGGAAAAGTAAAAATGAAGGAAGATGGGATCGGGAGGGAGAAAAACCAAAAGAGACTCTTAATGTCATAAAACAAACTGAGGGGGGTGGGGGGTAGAGGGGTTGGGTGAGGGTGGTGGGGTTACATCATATGTTTAAATAAAGCTTAAATAAAGTAAAAAAAAAAAAAAAGAACAAAGCCATAGAATTCCTGCAATATTTTTAAGCTATATTGTCTTTTACTTTACTTTTTCAGTTTGCTTGTCAATAGGATGATTCTGTTACATCCACTAACAGAAGTCAAGTTGCAAGTGCAAATTTATATGACTATTGATGTCCCTGATTTACATAAAAATCTGTGATGCACATTCAAAATCTGTACTGACTACAAATAGATCAAATAGTGAGCTTCTTCAACCATGCCCATATGATTTATGAGTAAGTTTTACCACTATGTGCTGTTATGCCCTTCAGAAACTAGGTTATTCGAATTGAATATTCAGTGTAATACAGTATGTGACAGACTATACAAATTATGTGCACAAGACATGGTAAGTAATTTTAAATGTAAAATTTGATGATAATGTTCATCAGAAGAGCGCCCTGCCTCTCTGAAAAGGCTTGAAAATTTATGTTATAGTACTATATAGTGTTCTTGGTTTTCCACATTTTCCTCTTGAAGATTCAAGTGTTTTTCCATCTTTTATCATAATTTTATCCTGTGCAAAATATTAGCTTTATCTTGCATGTAAACAAACTAAGTTTAGGTCACTGTCATTCAATTTTAAGAAATTCACCTTCCAGCATGTATTGCTAAAGTAGGACCTGAATGAATAGATTCTCACTCAGTTGTGTTCCTTATATTTTAAATGTTCTCTACTTTTTAGGAGAAGATATTCACTGTTGGACTAGTTTGGCTTTTTAAAATCAAAATACAAAACTCAAAACATTGAGTTCTAATTATTTCCAGTTTTCTCTTCTATAGCTTTGTCATAATTTGTTTATAACCTTCTATCACCTATTTTCATGCATGCCTTCTCAGTCATACAGGCTGGGCTTTAGTTCATCTGAAAAGATATATAACAAAGCCCGTTTCATTGAGTTTTGTAGGAATCATGTGTGATATTGACACAGCTAGCATTCAAGAAAAGTGAGGACTTTCTACCTCAAGAAGAGAAAAATGGTACCTGAGCCAAGGAAAATTGAGGCTCCTACCAACATTTTACAGATTTAAGCTTGCAAGACCACTATTAATAGAACAATGTTTCTCTTACCTTAATGTGCGTGCAAGATCTGAAAAATTGTCAAAATGCAGATTCTGTTTTAAAAGTTCTGGGGCAGGGCCTGATATTTTGCCTTTCTGACAAGCTCAGGAGATGCTGATACTACAGGTCAGCAGACCACTCTTTTGAGTAGCAAGGTTATAGAACTCCAAGTTTCTACCCAAGTATGCTGAACTCAACTAAGCAGGTAAATGGTGTTTTTCAAGTTAATGACGGTTGGTTGTTCTTTTTTTTTTTTTAATTTGGGGTTCTCTTAGATTTATATATAGTTGTAAGAAATTATATAGAAATCTCCCCCATACCCTTTAACCAATGGTAATATCTTATAAGATTCTAGTACAGTGTTACAAAGGATATTAACAGAAATAATACACTGATCTTATTTAGATTTCTCCAGTTTCACTTGTATTCATTTGTGGATTTGTGCATGTTTTATGTAACATTATTCTGTGTGTAAATTCATATCACCACTGTCAAGATACAAAACAGTTCCATCAAGGATTTCTCCTGGAAAGGATTTGCCCTTTATAACCACATGCGTCTCATTCCCTACCCCTACCCTCTCCCCTCCCTTCCTCTTGACAATCACTAACGTGTCTCCATCTCTATAATTTTGTCATTTCAAGGACATTATATAAATGGAATCATAAATGGTATTTAACCTTTAGATATTGGCTTTTAATAAGTATAATTTCCTAGTGAATCATTCAAGTTGTTGTGTGCTTCAGTAATTCATTCCTTTTTTCTGTTAGTATTCCATTATATGGTTGAACTGAGTTCAGCCATTCAGTCATTGAGGGACATCTGAGTTGTTTCCATTATTGGATTTTTACACATAAAGCTACTATAAACATATGTGAAAGGTTTTTGTGTGAGCACAAGTTTTTAGTTCTCTGGGATAAATGTCCAACATATCGTATGATAATTAGATCTTGTAATTGTATGTTTAGTTTTATAAGAAACTCAAACTGTTTTCCAGAGTGACTGTACTATTTTACATCCTCACCAGCAAAGTATGAGTGATCCAGTTTCTCCATATCCTTGTTAGCATTTGGTGAGGTCACTGTTTTTTATTTTAACCATTCTGATTGGTGTGTGTTGATATGTCATTGTGGTTTTAATTAGCATTTCCTAATGGTCAATGACACCATACATCTTTTCATGTGTTTATTTGCCATTTGCGTATCCTCTTCCATGAAATGACTATTTGTGTTTTTACTCACTTTGTAAACAAATTTTTATTTTTTTAAATATATTTACTTAATTTACAGACAGAAAGAGAGAGCGAGCAGGTACACACTTGCACACAAGCTGTGAGAGGGGCAAAGGGAGAGAATCTTCAAGCAGACTCCTGCTAAGTTTGGATCCTGATGTGGGGCTCGATCTCACAACCCTGAGACCATGACCTGTGCCACAACCTGAGTGGGATGCTCAATCGAGTCACCCAGATGCCCCAAATTATTTTTATTTTTTGCTTTCATGTTTTAGTGTCATCTATATATTCTAGATACTAGATTTTTGTTGGATACGTTGTTTGAAAATATTTTCTTCCATGGTATTGCTTATCTTTTCATCTTCTTAATAAGAGCATAAGTTTTTAATTTTGAATAGGTGAAATTTTTCTGTTTTAACTTTTGTAGATTATGCTCTTGGTGTCAAATTTAAGAACTCTTTGCCTAGCCCCAGATCCAGAGAAGTATCTTCTACTTTTTCTAAAAAGTTTTCTAATTTTATGTTTTATACTTAACCTTGTGATCCATTTTGAGTATATTTTTATATAAAGTCTGAGATTTAAGTTGAAGTTCACTTTTTTGACTTGGATGTCCAGTTGCTCTAGCACCATTTGTCAAAAGGGCTCTCCTGGGGCGCCTGGGTGGCTCAGTGGGTTAAAGCCGCAGCTGCCTTCAGCTCAGGTCATGATCCCAGGGTCGTGGGATCGAGCCCCGCATCGGACTCTCTGCTCTGTGGACAGCCTGCTTTCTCCTCTGTCTCTCTCTGCCTACTTGTGATCTCTGTCTATCAAATGAATAAATAAAAATCTTTTTAAAAAAAAGGGCTCTCCTTCCTCCTTTGAAGTGCTTTTGCACTTTTGTCAAAAATCAGTTGGTATGTTTTTAAAGATGACATGAATGTCCTATAGGTCTGCCCCCAGCAGTAGATAACTGACAGCAATCGAAACTATGGCAGTGTCCCAGTCAGTACAAATTTCTTTATGAAAATATAATTACTAACTGAGCAGGAATGCTATTATGCTCTGCTTACATCATAAGGAAAGTCCCAATGTAGAGCTAAGCTACTAGCACTGTTCTCTCACTGAGTCTCAGCAGTTATCAGCAACTTATAATTTTGTCTTGCTTTTTACTAACCTACTTCTGATAGACATTTCATCCCTTCACTTATTAGTTTAAAAGTAAAAATTACTTGAATTTTATCCACATTCCTAGCCACCTTCTTGAACATGTTTAGTTTGGCTCTTCAGTGCTTCAGATCAATTTGATGTCTCTTCCCAGCATTAAGAAGGAAAAGAAGAAGCTGTGAATTTGGCACTCAGAATATCCTTTAAATGTATACACTGTCCTCTCCTTTATGTCAACATCAAATTGAATATTCATTTGTTATTATTTCTTTATTAGATACTGTTAATTGTGCACCTGGAATACAAATGATGTCTCTCTGCTTTCAGAGAAAAGAAGTTATGCAAATATTTTCCAATCAAGGAAATGTATTCCTGCTAACTGCTTACTACTCGCTCACTCTTAAGGAAGAATCTACCCAAGAACTTTGCCCTGTCAGACACTGAACCTCCTAACTTCTAGATGGGCAGAGACTGGGAACCTGGTGCTCTGGGGTGCTAAGAGCTAACCATAATCACATACAGCCACCAAAGTATAGACTTCTATTCTGCAGTCTTGTACCCATTGTGCAGAATTGTGACCTAACTCTATGTGCTGATGATTTCTCCTCCCTTTCCTGGTCTGACTTGCTTACTATATCTGGTTTCTCTGAGGATGTCCTGTGATTTTCCTTCATCAACTCTTGAATGATTCGCTAGGTTTCCCTCTTCCTACAAATTATTTCTCTTCACGTTTAAATTATTGAATTAATCCAAATGGAACCCCTTCCTGCCAAGTACTTCCTATGTACATCTCCACTGGCATCTCTTTAAAAAAAACCAATCTCTGCTCTGAATCAGAAGATTCTGCTTCTGTCTCACAGCCACACATATTTCTGCCAAGGCAATGACAAATCTGCCTCAGGATAATTGATATTTGTTTGGGGGCGTTGAAATAGTTCCACATCCACCTTGTCACATCTGCTTCTTGCTATCCACTCTCTCATTCCTAATTTTCTCATAGCAGGAGAAATTGCCAATCTAGTCAGAAACCAAGACATTGATCTACTATGATCTCTACTGATTGGGATTCCTGTGCCTTAAAGGCAAGAAACCGGACCCTAATCCTTTCTCTGGGGGCTTTTCCTCTTCTATATAAAACCCATCTGGACATAGATTGCTTCTTAGGGAAGATTTCCACTCAAGGTACATAGGTGGATAAATAGGCCCACAGTCTGATCTACCAAATAGCGTATTTCTCTTCATCATGTGGTTCCCAAACTTAGATTTGGGGCAAGATTTTAGCATCTGCTTTAGCCTCAAGACCTAAACTGAATTTCTCAACAGAGATTTTGCCATAAATCTACATCTTCTACTAACTAAAATCCAGACTCCTTCATATTCTTCCTCTTTTTAACCATTTTACCTTTTCAATTCTATTCCTAATGTCAAAGGAAGAGGCCACCATGCAATACCTGACACAAACATTAAATTTATTGCTCGCTAAGCCAGACAGAGTTATACTTGGAAGGTAAAGTCTCCCAGAGTATAGAAAAAAGCTGATTTTGTATAAGGTTTGGCAGCATGGGGTTCAAAGAAAATTCATTTTCCCTTAGAAATTTTGAGATGGTGCTTTATTAGCTTCTAGTATCCAGTTGTGCCAAAGAGAAATCTGATGCTGGTCTAATGCTTCTGTATTTATAGAGATTTTTTTTCCCCACCTTTAGAAGATCTCAATACTTTTCACTTTAATTTTAGTGTTCTGAGATTTTTAATGGCTTGGTTTTTGTGTTTCCTCTTTATTTCACTTGCATTTGGTGACGTTTTTTAATCTGAAGACTTGCACTTTCCTCAGTTGTGAAAAAAGCTTTCTCTATAATATCTTTCTCTGTTTCCATTGCTTTTTTTTTTTTTTTTTTTTTTGGTCTGGTCACACTCTTTATCTCCAAGTTTCTAATTGGTTCTCTTTCAAAATAACCTATTAAGATTAAATATCTGGTAAAATACATATCTTCTCTTATCTCCATTTTTTGAAAGATTTTATTTCTTTGAGAAGAGAGAGGGAGAGAGAGAGGGAGAGAGCACTCAAGCACTGGGGAGAGGGGCAAAGGAAGAGGGAGAAGCAGGCTCCTCACACAGCAGGGAATCCATACAGGATCCAGAGATCATGACCAGAGATGAGGGCAGATGCTTAACCAACTGAAACAGTCAAGTACTCCTCTCTTTTTTTTTTTTATTAACATATAATGTATTATTAGCCCCAGGGGTACAGGTCTGTGAATCGCCAGGTTTACACATTTCACAGCACTCACCATTGCACATACCTTCCCCAATGTCCATAACCCCACCACCCTCCCCCTACATCCCTACCCTCAGCAACCCTCAGTTCGTTTTGTGAGATTAAGAGTCTCTTATGATTTGTTTCCATCCTGATCCCATCTTGTTTCATTTATTCCTTTCCTACCCCCCCAAGCTCCCCACATTGCCTCTCAACTTCCTCTTATCAG
>ML104907.1:6773-46033 GCA_003697995.1 Taxidea taxus jeffersonii | reverse complement strand
ATATATTATATATAATATAGATTATATTATATATTATTAATTAATATATATTATAATCTATATTATATATAATATATTATATTATATATAATATAATAAATATATAAATAAATATAAATATATATATTTATATAAATATAAATATATATATAATAAAATATATATTATATATAATATATAGTTTATATATCCATTATATATAAATATATATATAATATATATTTATATACAATGGAATACTATGCAGCCATGAAAAGAAATGAAAAAAATATATATATATATCTCACATCTTCTTTATCCATTCATGTCTTTATGGATATCTAGGTTCCTTCCATAGTTTGGCTACTGTGGATATTGCTGCTATAAACATTCGGGTGCATTTGTATCACTACATTTGTATCTTTAGGGTAAATACCCAGTAGTGCAATTGCTGGGTCATAGGGTAGCTCTATTTTCAACTTTGTGAGGAACCTCCATGCTATTTTCCAGAGCGGTTGCACCAGCTTGCATTCCCACCAACAGTGTAGGAGGGTTCCCCTTTCTCCACATCCTCGCCGGCATCTGTCATTTCCTGGCTTGTTCATTTTAGCCATTCTGACTGGTGTGAGGTGGTATCTCATTGTGGTTTTGATTTGTATTTCCCTGATGCCCAGTGATGTGGAGCACTTTTTCATGGGTCTGTTGGCCATCTGGATGTCTTCTTTGCAGAAATGTCTGTTCAGGTCTTCTGCCCATTTCTTGATTGGATTATTTGTTCTTTGGGTGTTGAGTTTGCTAAGCTCTTTATAGATTTTGGATTCTAGCCCTTTATCTGATATGTTCTTTGCAAATATCTTCTCCCATTCTATCAGCTGTCTTTTGGTTTTCTTAACTGTTTCCTTTGCTGTGCAAAAGCTTTTCATCTTGATGCAGTCCCAATAGTTCATTGTTCCCCTTGCTTCCCTTGCCTTTGGTGATGTTCCTAGGAAGAAGTTGCTGCAGCTGAGGTTGAATAGGTTTCTACCTGTGTTCTTCTCAAGGATTTTGATGGATTCCTTTCTCACATTGAGGTCTTTGATCTATTTTGAATCTATTTTCATGTGTGGTTTAAGGAAATGGTCCAGTTTCATTTTTCTGCATGTGACTGTCCAATTTTCCCAACACCATTTGTTGAAGAGGCTGTCTTTTTTCCATTGGGCATTCTTTCCTGCTTTGTTGAATATTAGTTGACCATAGAGTTGAGGGTCTATTTCTGGGCTCTCTATTCTGTTCCGTTGATCTATGTGTCTGTTTTTGTGCCAGTACCATACTGTCTTGATGATGACAGCTTTGTAATAGAGCTTAAAGTCCGGAATTGTGATGCCACCAACTTTGGCTTTCTTTTCCAACATTCCTCTGACTCTTCGAGGTCTTCTCAAGGTTCCATATAAATTTTAGGATTATTTGTTTCATTTCTTTGAAAAGAATGGATGGTGTATTGATAAGAATTGCACTAAACATGTATATTGCTTTAGGTAGCACAGGCATTTTCACAATATTTGTTCTTCCAATCCATGAGCATGAAACATTTTTCCATTTCTTTGTGTCTTCCTCATTTTTTTTCATGAGTACTTTATAGTTTTCTGAGTACAGATTCTTTGCCTCTTTGGTTAGGTTTATTCCTAAGTATCTTATGGTTTGGAGTGCAATTATAAATGAGATTGACTCCTTAATTTCTCTTTCTTCTATCTTGTTGTTGGTGTATAGAAATGCAACTGATTTCTGTGCATTGATTTTATATCCTGACACTTTACTGAATTCCTGTACAAGTTCTAGCAGACTTGGAGTGGAGTCTTTTGGGCTTTCCACATAATGTATCATATCATCTGCAAAGAGTGATAGTTTGACTTCTTCTTTGCCAATTTGAATGCCTTTAATTTCTTTTTGTTGTCTGATTGCTGAGGCTAGGACTTCTAGTATTATGTTGAATAGCAGTGATGATAGTGGACATCCCTGCCATGTTCCTGACCTTAGCAGAAAAGCTCTCAGTTTTTTTCCATTGAGAATGATATTCACTGTGGGTTTTTCATAGATGGCTTTGATGATATTGAGGTATATACTCTCAATGCCTACACTGTGAACAGTTTTGATCAAGAAACGATACTCAACTTTGTCAAATGCTTTTTCAGCATCTATTGAGAGTATCATGTGGTTCTTGTTCTTTCTTTTATTAATGTATTGTATCACATTGATTGATTTGTGGATGTTGAGCCAAGCTTGCAGCCCTGGAATAAATCCCACTTGGTCATGGTGAATAATCCTTTTAATGTACTGTTGAATTGTATTGGCTAGTATTTTGGTGAGAATTTTTGTATCTGTGTTCATCAAGGATATTGGTCTGTAATTCTCTTTTTTGATGGGGTCTTTGTCTGGTTTGGGGATCAAGGTAATGCTGGCCTCATGAAATGAGTTTGGAAGTTTTCTTTCCATTTCTATTTTTTGGAACAGTTTCAGGAGAATGGGAATTAATTCTTCTTTAAATGTTTGGTAGAATTCCCCTGGGAAGCCATCTGGCCCTGGGCTCTTGTTTATTGGGAGATTTTTGATGACTGCTTCAATGTCCTTACTGGTTATGGGTCTGTTCAGGTTTTCTATTTCTTCCTGGTTCTGTTGTGGTAGTTTATATGTCTCTAGGAATGCATTCATTTCTTCCAGATTGTCAAATTTGCTGGCATATAGTTGCTCATAATATGTTCTTATAATTGTTTGTATTTCTTTGGTGTTGGTTGTGATCTCTCCTTTTTCATTCATGATTTTATTTATTTGGGTCCTTTCTCTTTTCTTTTTGATAAGTCTGGCCAGGGGTTTATCAATCTTATTAATTCTCTCAAAGAACAAACTCTTAGTTTTATTGATTTGTTCTACTGTTATTTTTGGTTTCCATTTCATTGATTTCTGCTCTGGTCTTTATTATTTCTCTTCTTATGCTGGGTTTAGGCCAAGCGCTCCTCTTATCTCTATTTTTAATTATTGTCTGTTTTATTTGTTTCCTCTCATATTAGTTTTTCATTTGTTTACTTTAGTGCTTCTGACAAAGTTGATTTTGCACAATTGTTGGTAATTATTGGTTTATGTTATCATCTTTTTACTTGAAATTCCCCATAACCTATGTAGATCAATAGTGTACAAAAAGGGAACAATAGGAGGGGTCTACCTTGGAGGTAGAAGTATTTTATTATCAACATTGTTCAGGATTATCAGCATATAGTGATAATAAAAAAGAAACTAACTTTCAGTCACTTCTAGCTTTTATTAAATTGGATACAGCCAATACCACCCCTTTACTGCCTGCACCTAGAGAAAATCATTCCCACTCAACCCCCTCTTATTCTACGTCCTTACCTCACTCCACCATATAGTAAACCATTGCTCTAGATTCTGTTCCATTTACAATATTCTTTCTACAGTGATTGTGGGAAAGAACACATTGCCAAGAAGTGTACCACTAACTCATCTTCTGGACAGAGTGCCCCAGGTCTTCTTATTCTTGCCATTCACTGAGGATCCAGCTCAGCTTTTCAAGCCCAAATCCTATCTCACTCCTACATCCTGGAGGCAGTGACTTCTGCTTCTATCCACTCGGTGAAGGTTAGGGGTGAAAGAAAGCAACCAACTTCATTACTCTGAATGTTGTTCCTTGTGTAATCATCTTAGTGATTGACAGTGGCCCCTTCTGACCCCTTATATCCACCCCCAAAATGTAGAGCACTTCCAGAATGTCTCTTATTTTGCAACAAATATCTTTTGTGAGTGTTTGGGCATTGTTTTTCTCCATTATTAACAGCAGTGTTGTGCACATCATAATTTGTGAGAATTAAATGAGTTAATATCTGAACCCATGCGCTTTTTGTCTTTAAAAAACTCTTCAAATTTCTTGTTTTCTGGCTAGCACTTTCCTGTTTGTTTTCCAGTATTGTGGATGTTTTAAATCTTTTCTTTTGTCATTTCTAGACATTTATGGCTTTCAGCCTATTATCTTGATTTAATTTTTCATCTGCTTCTAAAATAGCATTACCCCTTTTTTCTAGACATGTATGCATTCTGGGATATTCTGCTTAGGTTGCCATAACAAAATCCACAGGCTGAATGACAAAAAAATGGAAGTTTATTTTCTCACAGTTCCACAGGCTGGAGATTAAAGTGCTGTCACGGTTTCTGGTAAGACCTCTCTTCCTATCTTATAGATGGCTACCCTCTGCCTGTGTCTTTACATGCCTTTCTTCTGTGCATGCAGAGAGAGCCCTCTTTTTCTTCTAAGGACACCAGTCCAGTTGGATTAGGGCCTAACTTATGACCCCATTTGACTTATTACCTTTCTAAAGACCCTATCTCCAAATACAGTCACATTGGGGGATAGGGCATCAAAGTATGAATTTGGAGGGGGGACACAATTCAGTCCATGGTACCTTCTAATCAATCAGTTTTTGTTTTGTTTTTTTTTTTAAAGATTTTATTTATTTATTTGTCAGAGAGAGAGCAGGAGCGAGCACAGGCAGACAGAGAGGCAGGCAGAGGCAGAGGGAGAAGCAGGCTCCCTGCTGAGCAAGGAGCCCGATGTGGGACTTGATCCCAGGACACTGGGATCATGACCTGAGCCGAAGGCAGCTGCTTAACCAACTGAGCCGCCCAGGCGTCCCTCAATCAGTTTTTAATTTAAAAAAAACCCAGGGCACCTGAGTGGCTCAGTGGGTTAAAGCCTCTGCCCTTGGCTCAGGTCATGATCCCACGGAGCCTGCTTCCCTTCCTCTCTCTGCCTGCCTCTCTGCCTACTTGTGATCTCTGTGTCAAATAAATAAATAAAAATCTTTTTAAAATAAATAAATAAAAATTTAAAAACCCAGAAATTTATTCAGAAGAAAAAAATATTTTAACGAATCTTTAAAGTCAATATAGGACATGTTATCTTTCCTGAAGCAAAGTAACTGCACAATAAATATCCATTAAATACATGAATGAGGCATTCAAAATGCACCTTAGAACTTTCCCAAGGCACCATTTTTCAGGAACATTTTGTGAGCACATTGTTTGACTCTTTCAGGCTGCTATTTTATGGAAAAAATGATAAAAACATAGTTGTTGTTCACTTTACTCTCAAAAAATACCTGACATCATTAGAGAATTTAACATGTTTATTAACATGATATAAGTATTGTAATTATTTTAGGTATGTATTGATATGTGTATTCATTCTCCTTCCTAATTTAAAATTTGGGAAAGACTGCTATTAGGCATGTTGGTGCATGTGTATGTTGATGCGTATGCATACATGTGTACATATGAGTCTTATGGATATAAGTGTATAAACTATGTGATAATATTTTTATAACTTTTTTGTTACTTTAGTCTTAAGATGTTGTTTAACTTTTAACAAAGTTAGGCACCACTATATTTATGGGCCAGTGCAATGTGATTCACTAACAATAAAAATAAATATCTCAGACACAATCTCCAGTACTTAGAGATTAACAGAGGAAAAGATCTAGAGAGTGGACTGCTGGAAAGGATTTAGAAATAAACTCTGGAGTCACAAATGTATTGTAGCCTATTCTAGACAGATCAAGAATTTGATTTAGGAAATTGTGCATCATAACATCCATATGTACATTTCCATATGTAAAAACTAATGTGTACAAACAATTCCATATGCACAAGTGAAATGTGATAAACAACTCAAAATCTTCACAGTATTTGGAGGTGAATATGAGAAAGGAGCCACATAAGACTTGGTAGAGTTATAACTATACTAGCCCAAATTTGCTTAAAATGTGTAGGTTTTATGGTCAACCACAAGATACATTAGTAATAATCAGAATCTTATACTAATTTCAGGTATTTTTTTCTTTTTTTTTTCAGATATTTTCATTCCAAAATTTACTCCTATAAAAATGTCGTTATTCAAAGCAAGTTTCTTTTCTTCAAATGTAACTTTTGAGAACTGTCTGAATCTATCATTAATTGAGAAAACACAACAGAAGAAAAAAGACCTGCTCCTCTCTTCCCCCATATCTTCCCAAATTGGAATATAATATTCTTTGCACAATCCCTATCTTCAACAAGACATGAATAATGTTTTTTTTTTTATTTTTTTTAATTTATTTGACAGAGACAGAGATCACAAGTAGGCAGAGAGGCAGGCAGAGAGAGAGAGGAAGGGAAACAGGCTCCCTGCTGAGCAGAGAGCCTGACATGGGGCTTGATCCCAGGACCCTGAGATCATGACTTGAGCCGAAGGCAGAGGCTTTAACCTACTGAGCCACCCAGGCACCCCATGAATAATGGTTTTAAAGGACTTTGATCAACTGGAGTTTTTAAAGAGTTAAGTCACTGAAAAGTGAATTTAATTCTTAATTAAGCATTAAGAATTTGGTTAAGTTTGCAAAAACCGAAGTTTATTCAAGATTTTACTAGAGGAAATAAATACCACTTTTAGCTGAGCTTAGGAAATAATGAATGGAAATCTAAAATATCACTTTGTGAACAAAGGCAGAGTCTGTGCACCTTTACAAAATACTTATGAAGGCAAAAATGACAAAATTTGCAGTTTCTGTGCAGCATGAGACACCACTGACCTCCCTTTCCAAACTCTTAGCTTCCCTGATTTTTGTGACATTTTTCTCTCTCAGATCTACCTCTCTAATTGCTACTTCCCAGTTCCTTATCTTATGCTACTCCTTAAATGTCAGCAAATTACAAGATTTGACCTGCCAGTCTTTTCTTGTTCTATGCAGGCTCTTACCAGTAATCGGATCCACTGTAATATTTCTACCATCACCTTTAGAAAGGTGATCCCTCGTTCAAAATCTCCATCCAGCTCAGTCCTCACTGATGAATTCCAAACCCAGATTCTCAACTGCCTGCTGTACAGAATGTTATTTCAAAAGAATTTGTTCATCCACAGACATATACTAAATTGAATGTATTTGTAGTTATCTTACAACATAGACCTCCATCCAAGTTGCCCATGCAACATCACAGTCACCCACTTTGCTAACTTCCTAGGTTTGCCACAACAAATTGCCATAAACTAAGTGGCTTGAAACAACAGAAGTTTATCCCCTCACAGTTCTATAGGCTGCAAGCCTAAACAAGCCTATAGAAATTCAAGTGCCTGCGAGTTTGGTCTTTCTGAAAGTCTTAGGGAGAAACTGTTGCACAACCTTCTCCTAGCTTCTGCTGGTTGCCAGCAATCCTTGGTATTCCTTGATTTGTGGTTGTATCACCCCAATCTCTGCCTCCATTGTCACATGGTGTTCTCCTTGTGTGTCTCCTCTCTGCCTTTGCTTGGTCTTCTGTAAAGACACCAGCCGTCAGGAGCACTTGGGTAGCTCAGTCAGTTGGGTGGCTCAGTCGGCTATCTTTGGCTCAGGTCATGATCCCAGGGTCCTGAGATAGAGTCATGCATCTGTCTCCCTGCTCAGCAGGGAGCCTGCTTCTCCCGTCTTTCACTGCCCCTTTCTGCCCAGCTCATGCACTCTCTCTCTCCTACTCACTCTCTATCAAATAAATAAATAAAGTCTTTTTAAAAAGATACCAGTCATTAGATTAAGGGCCCACCCAACTGCAGTATGACTTCATCTAAACTTAGTGACATTTATAAAGACCTTATTTTCAAATAAGGTCACAATCTGAGGCTCCAGTTAGAAATGAATTTTGGCAGAACACTATTCAATGTAGTCCACTGTTTAAACTTGAAATTTCCACTGTTATATTAACCCATATATTTTAACTCAGCTCTCTCCTTTCTTCAAGTCAAACTTCTTCTATACCACAATAATAATCATCTTTCTTTTTTTCATTATTTTTTTAAAATATAGCTAATACTGTCCCTCTCCTGCTTAGAATCTTACTCTGCTTCTCCATTGGTCTCAACTAAACTTTCAAACCAAATCATAGGTGATTTGGGATTTTATGTTAAAATGTGTGAGTCTTTATTATACTACATAGAGCAGCAACTGATACACTTTTTCTCCAGCTGTATCCTTTGACTTGAATATTTTCCCTTTATATTATCAAAATGCCATTCATCTTTCATTGTAAAATCATCCCTGACTACAATCATCCATTTTATCTCATCAAAAGAAGTCATCCCTTTGTATTATACTAAAGCAACAAGTTTAAGCTAGAGCACATGTATCACTGAGTGTACATGAAAACTATCCAAGAGCCTTAAAAAACACAGAGAGTTTTAAAAGAATCAATTTTAAGGTCCACATCTTACTTAGGTATTCTTTCTTAAAACTGATATCCCGAGTACACCCACAGACCACAAGTTTCCCTTTCCTATCTCCCCCTTCACAATGGATTTTCTCCTGTTTTGCAAAAGAAAGACCTACTTCTAACCCATCCCAATATTACTATGATGCATTTGCCCTGGAGGAGCAAGAGCTCCTGCAACCAAAAACAATTGTCAAATATGTAATTTTTTTGTCCTATATCTCTAATTGAGCTTCTTTCTTTTATAATTGAATTTCAAGAAATGAGGACTACTGTGACATTATTTTTCTATCAGTTCTTTTTTTAAATGAGTGTTCTCTATACTCTTATCAAAAAATTAAAAGAACAAATGCTATTCTAATTTTTTATTCTTCCATAGATACATAAGCAAATTTTAAAAGCCTCACTCATCTCAATAATAGTTTCAGTAAGATTTTCCTTCTATTTTTCTTTACCAAAATTTATAAAATGTTTGCATATTTATGTAAAATATGGTTCATTAAGGAATTAGGCGGAATATCCTTCAAAAATTACAGTTGGTAATATGAATAAGAAATATCAAATATCACTCAAATGAAGCATAGTTACATAAGGCATAGCCATTGCTTCTCTCTTCTACCCTCATTTGTTTTTTTTAATCTCATGAAAATACAAGTTTCTTCTTTTTTTTTCTTTTTTTTTTTAAGATTTTATTTATTTATTTCACAGAGATCACAAGTAGGCAGAGAGGCAGGCAGAGAGAGAGAGGAGGAAGCAGGCTCTCCACTGAGCAGAGAGCCCGATGTGGAGCTCGATCCCAGGATCCTGGGATCATGACCTGAGCCGTAGGCAGAGGCTATAACCCACTGAGCCACCCAGGTGCCCCAGTTTCTTCTTTTTTTGCCTTTTTTCATTCAGTCATGAAATTACCTCAAGAAAAAATACATTCATATTTTCTGTGTATATGTAGGTAAGGGAGAAGATGGACAGGGATTACTCTATATGAGAAGCTGGGGGGGGGAGATGAAATAAATTGACATATTAATGCTCAGCTAATACAAAAAGAAAAATATATAGCTGTTGAAATACAGCTATGCATTTAAAATGCAGGCATGCTTTCTAATATAATTTTCAGCATTTTAATCATGAGGTAGGTTTGCACAGTAAAAACTAGTATGATTAAATGGCAATTACATGGTCAACTAGGGCTTATTGATGATTCAGGAAAAGAAAAAAAACATGCTTCTTAGATCTTAAAACTTGAGTTAGACATTTTAACAGTTTTGAATACCTGACTTTTCAGTTAATGACTTTTCCACCAGCTCTCAACTTCATTTCTTATAGATTTTTTTAGTACACTGAGGCACATCACATAAGGTCAAACAAAAGGTTGGAGGTAGTGGGTTTATTTATTCAATAAAGATTTATTAAAGCCTATCTTGTCCTAGGTCTTGGGGAGTATAAAGTAAACACAGTTACTGACCTTGAGAACTTCAGTCTATGGTGATGCCATCTACATTCATCTCTTCAAACACCCATACACATTGATGACCACCAAGGTTTTGTCATAAGAACTGGATTTCCAAATATCTCCTCAGTAGTGCAATCAAGGTCCTATCACACAATGTCCTACAAACACTTTGAATTAAATATATACACACAAAAAAGTCATTTTTCAACATACCCACTATATACAAACATCTCCTTTCTAAATTCCTTTTTATATCCTTCATAAATCTAGACTCAAGTAATAGAAACTTAGAACTTATTCTTGATTCCTTATTTGGATTTATCCAAAAGATCCAGGAAGTTCAGCTCCTTTCATTTCTGCCTCTAAGTTATTTCTTTAGTCCCTCTCCTTTTCCCTTATCAGTTCTAACTTAATACAGTCAACTCTTTCCTTGTTTCCTTGCATATACACTGTTCCTCTTCAACTCTGCCCCTATTGCTACATCTCCAAAAATATCTTCTCATACCCTTCATTTGCTCAATACTCTGCATTGGCTCCCATTACCTTACAGGTTAATGTCCAAACTCATAAGTAGATCATACAGAAACATCATAGCCTGACTCCACTCACCTTTCCATACCGCCACTTCCACCATCCCTGCTACCTGGCTTCCTGCATGTACACATTCTGTTCTAGTCACATCGCAATACTTGTTGAACATGTCATGCTTTTTTGTGTTTCTGAACATATTATTCTCAATGCCTGAAAAGTCCTTCTTTTATTTCTCTGTCAAAGGCCTTCTAATCATTTCAGATTTAAGATGCTTCTTGATTCCCCAGGCCAAATTCAGTGTAATCATAGCACTTTATGCATAACCCTATTATTTATTAGGTACTTATTTACATCCTTGCTTCCCCCATTAAACTATGAGCATCCATAGGGTTAGTCTCTGTGTAACTCATCTTTTTTTCCAGTATGTAAGGTAAAAACTCAATAACTGCTTGATGGATGAGTAAACTCCTAGGCATGCTAAGAGTTTAAGAAAAAATCAGTAAAATTGATGGATGAATAAACTGCTATGCATGCTAAGATTTTAAGAAGAAATCAGTAAAATGATATATATGACATTTCTTAATCAGAAAAAAAATTTTTCCTGATTTGAAGACCTAATGTCTTCCTACTTCTATATTTTCAAAAATATTTTAGATTTTTCTTCCATTGCATCTCAGCCTTCACCATTCTTGAGAACACTTATAAAGCTCTTAGTGTGACATGCTTGAAGACTCTCAATGATGGAGCAGAACTTTTGACATTTAAGAGCATAAATTATACTATAAGAAAGGAGGAGAGACACACTAATGGTATGGGAATCTCTACTAGGTAGAGAATGGAGACTAGTGGAGAGGGGCTCATATTAAAGTCCTCTTTAAATATAACCCACAGATTAACCAGTTCTAATGTGAACCCCACGGGTTCCAGTTTAGAAGTGAGATGGAAAGGGCAGATATGAATGTAAGGAAGTAAGAATAGATTAGAACTTACATGGGCCTGTGTAGACACGGTGACAGACTTCAGAAGGAAGGTAGAGAGTGAGTTAGAAGTCTGAGGAAAACCTGTGAGGGAACTCAGATCCTTAGGAAGTATATCAGTTGGTATTATTATACCTCATACTAATCTGTTTGCATGTTTTCTTAGAAGGGAATTGGATTAAAGCATACTAGATATACTTTTCTATTGCCACATAAGAAATTATTACAAACTTAGTGATTTAATGTCTATTTAATACCTCACAATTCTGTAGATCAAAGGTCTGAGTGACTCTAGGTGCTCTGTTTTAGGTCTCACACAGGTGAAATCAAGGTGTCAACCAGGGGCCAGGCTGGGTCTCACCTGCAGGTGCCAGAGAAGAATCCACTTCCAAGTTCATTCACATAATTGGCATATTTCAATTCCTTGTGATTGTAGGACTGAGGTTCTTGTTTTCTTGTTATCAGCTAGCCAGAAATCAATCACTCTCAGCTCCTAGAGACTTCATGTAATCTTATTAGGGGGCTCCTTTCTTCTCCAAATCCAAAAATGGAGAATTTCTCTCAAGTGAAATTTCCCTTATGCTTCAAACTTCTGACTTTCTGCTCTGTCACTAGCTGGAGAAACTCTCTGCCTTTAAAGGGCTTATCTGATTACATAAGGCCCATTTGTATAAACATCTTACCTTAAAATCTACTGAGCCATATAACAAAAACTAATTATGAGAGTAAAATCCACCATATTTTTTGTCTCCAAAATTATGCAAGACATGTACACTAATGGGCCATCTTAGAATTTTATCTACCATGCCAGGTGAAGTTTCTATTCTTTTTTTCTTTTTTTTAATTTTTAATTTTTTTAATTTCTTTTCAGTGTACCAGAATTCATTGTTTATGCACCACACCCAGTGCTCCATGCAAAACATGCCTCCATAATACCCACCACCAGGCTCACCCAACTTCCCACCCCCTGCCCCTTCAAAACCCTCAGATTGCTTTTCAGAGTCCATAGTCTCTCATGGTTCATCTCCCCCTCCAATTTCCCT
Source organism: Taxidea taxus jeffersonii (assembly GCA_003697995.1). Classification (NCBI taxonomy): domain Eukaryota; kingdom Metazoa; phylum Chordata; class Mammalia; order Carnivora; family Mustelidae; genus Taxidea; species Taxidea taxus. The sequence continues at coordinate 33,800 of ML104907.1, read as the reverse complement.
CAACTCCTTCTCCTCTCCATCTCCCCATGTCCTCCATGTTATTTCTTATGCTCCACAAAAAAGTGAAATCATATGATAATTGACTCTCTCTGCTTGACTTACTTCACTCAGCATAATCTCTTCCAGTCCCATCCATGTTGATACAAAAGTTGGTTATTCATCCTTTCTGATGGAGACATAATACTGCATAGTGTATATGGACCACATCTTCCTTATCCATTCGTCCTTTGAAGGGCATCTTGGTTCTTTCCACAGTTTGGCGACCATGGCCATTGCTGGTATGAACATTGGGGTACAGATGGCCCTTCTTTTCACTACATCTGTATCTTTGGGGGTAAATACCCAGTAGTGCAATTGCAGGGCCATAGGGAAGCTCTATTTTTAATCCCTTAAGGAATCTCTCACTGTTTTCCAAAGTGGCTGCACCAACTTGCATTCCCACCAACAGTGTAAGAGGGTTCCCCTTTCTCCACATCCTCTCCAACACACGTTGTTTACTGTCTTGTTAACTTTGGCCATTCTAACTGGTGTAAGGTGGTATCTCAATGTGGTTTTGATTTGAATCTCCCTGATGGCTAGTGATGATGAACATTTTTTCCTGTGTCTGATAGCCATTTGTATGTCTTCATTGGAGAAGTGTCTGTTCATGTCTTCTGCCCATTTTTTGACATGATTATCTGTTTTGTGTGTGTTGAGTTTGAGAAGTTCTTTATAGATCCTGGATATCAGCCTTTTGTCTATACTGTCATTTCCCCCTTAGGACCGACTTTGCTGTATCCCATTGGTTTTGGACCAAAGTGTCTTCATTCTCATTGGTTTCTATGAATTGTTTAAGTTCTTCTTTGATTTCCTGGTTGATCCAAGCATTCTTAAGCAAGGTGGTCTTTAGCTTCCAGGTGTTTTAATTCCTTCCAAACTTTTCCTTGTAGTTTAGCTCCAGTTTCAAAGCATTGTGATCTGAGAATATGCAGGGAATAATCTCAATCTTTTGGTATTGGTTGAGCCCTAATTTGTGACCCAGTATGTGGTCTATTCTGGAGAAGGTTCCATGTGCACTTGAGAAGAATGAGTATTCTGTTGTTTTAGGGTGGAATGTTCTGTATATATCTATGAGGTCCATCTGGTCCAATGTGTCATTCAACGCTCTTGTTTCTTTATTGATTTTCTGCCTGGATGATCTGTCTATTACTGAGAGTGATGTGTTAAGATCTCCTACTATTGGGGTGCCTGGGTGGCTCAGTGGGTTAAAGCCTCTGCCTTCAGCTCCAGTCATGATCCCAGCGTCCTGGGATCGAACCCCACATCAGACTCTCTGCTAAGCGGGGAGCCTGCTTCCCCCCCACCCCTGTCTGACTTTCTGCCTACTTGTGATCTCTGTCTGTCAAATAAGCAAATAAAATCCTTAAAAAAAATAAGATCTCGTACTATTAATGTATTCATATTAATATGACTCTTTATCTTGATTAACAGTTTTCTTTTTTTTTTGAGATTTTATTTATTTATTTGACAGAGATCACAATCAGGCAGAGAAGCAGGCAGAGAGAGAGAGGAAGGGAAGCAGGCTCCCCGCCAAGCAGAGAACCCGACACGGGGCTCTATCCCAGAACCCTGGGATCATGACCAGAGCTGAAGGCAGCAGCTTTAACCCACTGAGCCACCCAGGCACCCAATTAACAGTTTTCTTATGTAATTGGCTGCTCCCATTTCGGGGGCATAAATATTTACAATTGTTAGATCTTCTTGGTGGATAGTCCCTTTGAGAATTATGTAGTGTCTGGGCGCCTGAGTGGCTCAGTCGTTAAGTGTCTGCCTTCAGCTCAGGTCATGATCCCAGACTCCTGGGATTGAGTCCCGCATCAGGCTCCTGGCTCAGCGGGAAGCCTGCTTCTCCCTCTCCCACTCCCCTTGCTTGTGTTGTGTTTCTCTCTCTCTCTCTCTGTTAAATAAATAAATAAACTCTTTTTAAAAAAAAGAATTATGTAGTGTCCTTCTGTATCTCTGACTACAGTCTTTAGTTTAAAATCTAATTTATCTGATATGAGAATCACTGCCCTAGCCTTCTTTTGAGGCCCATTGGCATGAAAGATGCTTCTCCATCCCTTCACTTTCAGTCTGGATGTATCCTTAGGTTCAAAATGGGTCTCTTGTAGACAACATATGGGGTGGATCCAGTTGTTTTATCCAATCTGCAACCCTGTGTCATTTTATGGGCACATTTAGGCCATTCACGTTAAGAGTGATTATTGAGAGATACGTTTTTATTGACATCTTTGTTTCTGTAGATTGTCTCCATATATTTCTGTTCAATGATATTCTTGGGATTTTTCCTCTTTTATAGAACCCTCCCTTAATATTTTCTGCAGTGTTGGCTTGGTGGTCACATACTCTTTTAAACCTTGCCGGTCTTGGAAGCTCTTTATCTCTCCATCCATTTTGAATGTCAGTCTTGCTGGATAAAGTATTCCTGGCTGCATGTTCTTCTCATTTAGTGCCCTGAATACATCTTGCCAGCCCTTTTTGGCTTTCCAGGTTTCTATGGACAGGTCTGACGTTATTCTGATGGGCTTTCCTCTGTACGTAAGGAATTTCTTTACCCTAGCTGATTTCAAGAGCTCCTGTCTACAATTATGATTCATCATTTTCACTATCAGGTGTCTCGAGGTCTTTCTAGATTCTATGATCTTGGGGGGAGACCATTCTGCCTCTAGTACATGAACTCTGTTTCCATTCACAAGATTGGGAAAATTTTCATGGAGAATTTGTTCAACTATATCTTCTAGTCTTCTCTCTTTCTCCTCCCCCTCAGGGATTCCAGTAATTCTGACATTGGAATGTTTCATGGCATCATTATTTCCCTAATTCTGTTTTAATGGCTTCTAAGCTGTTTGTTCCAGGCTTCCTTCTGATCCTTTTTCTCTATCTGTTTGTCCTCCAGATCACTAATTCTATCTTCTGCCTCAGTTACCCTAGCTTTTAGAGAGTTTAGATTAGATTGGAACTCATTGAGAACCTTGTGAACATCATCCCTAGTGGCTTTCACTTCTGCCCTAATCAATTCCATTTTGTCATCCATGGCTTTCTCTAATCTAGCTATTGTCTAGATAATTGTTAGCCTGAATTCTCTTTCTGACATACTGCCTATGTCCATATCCAATAGCTCTGATGCAGAAGGCACAGTCTCTGAATTTTTATTCTGTTGGACATTCCTCCTCCTAGTCATTTTGGTGAGAAATAGCTGAACGGATGTGTAGCCGAATGTATCAACCATGGTGCAGGCAAGGTGCACCCTGGAATGCTTCTGCCCTCTGGTGTCTTCTGCCCCCGTAGAGATCCAGAAGTGTATAATTCTAATCTCAGGCTGATTTCATGGGTGATCAGAGTTCTTTGGTAGGTGATCAGCTCACTTTTGGGGCCAGGTTGAAGCGGTGCCTCCTCCTACTTCTCCACCATCTTGTCTCCTCCTCTCTTTTCTTTCTTCTAATAATACAATTTAATAGCAGAATCCTAGTCATCAGGATCTAATATTATAAAGAATGGACATTTACTACTTGTGGATTCTAATATCTCATTAGCAAATCTGTATTCCATCAGTACTATTTCCATCAAACTTAATTTTTAAATTGTTCTCTTCAGTTGCAAAAAGGAATAGAAAATAACATAGGGTCTATAACGAGGGTCAAAAAACTTAATCTCTTCCATGTATAAATCTCTGCATGGATCCATCTTTACCACCTTTTTTTCCTCATTTAGTCCAAAAAGCAAACCACTTGGAGCCCCTGTTATAAATGAGTATGCTGATGCCCAGCTACACAACTTGGTGAAAAGGATGCGTCAAAGAACAATGCTCTACAAGAAAAAGTTGGCAGAAGGAGATATATCATCACCTGAACCCAGCCCCCAAACTGGTAAGGATTATTACCTCAAAGTACTAGAAAGAAAGAGGTTATGAGGGGACATGTATTTTACAAACGTCTTAGTTTGTGTTCCCCAAGAGCAGACCCTGAGGCAATGACTTAGGTGCAAATAGTTTATATTGAGGGTGATCCAGGAAGGTGAGAGCAGAAAAGAGAGATGGAGACAAGAGTTAAGACAATAAAGATGTATTAATGAGAGGGCTTCTTCTGTGGGCCCTTAGACTTGATCCAGCTAAAAAACTGGATCACATTTACAAATTCTCCTGAGAAACCTCCCCACTGTTTCCCACAGTTGGTTGCATCAATTAACATTCCCACCAACAGTGCACAAGGATTCTTTTTTCTCCACAGCTTTGCCAACACTTGCTATTTCTTGTCTTTTTGATACTAGCCATTTTGACTGATGTGAGGTGATATCTCATTGTGGTTTTGATTTCTGTTTCCCTGATGCTGAGTGATGTGGACCATCTTTTCATGTGTTCGTTGACCATCTGTATGTCTTCTTTGGAAAAATTGTCTATTTAAGTCTTCTGCCCATGTTTTAATTGGTTGTTTGTTTTTTTGGTGTTGAGTTGTGTAAGTTCTTTATGTATTTTGGAGGAAGTGGCTGGGGTATCATTCCACCAACTCCTGTTTTCCATTATTAAGAGTTACGGTTGGGGCATGTTGCTAACTCTCCAACACTTTAAGCAAGCCATCTGAGAAAAAATGCTGAGGGAGACTGACACAGGGAGCCCTCAGCACAGGACCTTTAGACCCATGATATATGAGCAAAACAACAACAGTATCTGCTATGGCAAGTTTTATTGTAAATACTAATTAAGAATACCCCTGAGAGGGGTGCCTGGCTGGTTCAGTCGATTAATGTCATCTGCCTTCAGCTTAGGTCATGATCCCAGTGTCCTGGGATCAAGCCCTGCATTGGACTCCCTGCTCAGCAGAGAGTGGTTCTCCCTCTCCCGCTCCCCCTGCTTATAGGTATGTGTGTTCTCTCTCTCTCTCTCTGTGTCAAATAAATAAATAAAATGTTTTTAAAATACCCCTGATATACAAAGCACTTATAAAAATACAACACTACCTTAATACACAACATAGCAAAGAACATCAACTAATCACATGGCAGAGTGGGGCAATTATCAGCCTCCCTAGTAATTTCAGAAATGTCTTTATGAAAAATTAATAAGTACATTAAAGCAGAGCACAAAAATGATATATATTATATCTTTGTAAAAATATTTATATATGTATAGATTAAAAATAGAAGAAAATTTGGTTGTTTAATAGCAGTTAAGAATCAAACTGTTAATTATATAAGATGGAGCTGAGGGTTTCCTTATAATTCTGTATAAGATAAAAGGGATTTTTAAAATAAACTATGTATTATATAGTGTATATATATATATATACACTATGTAGTATATGTTATATACATTTATGTAATATATATATTTGTAATTATATATATTCTGTAGTTTCCTTTTTAAAAGAAGAAGCTATAGTAAATCAGTCATTATATTTTGATAAAGATAAGTTGAAAAAATATTTTGAGCTTTATGCATAACTTGAAAGATATGTGTGAGACTAAAGAAGCATGAAACTAAAACCTGTTTAAGCATAAAATCAAAATATAATGTACATTTGTAATGATTCTTTTCAATATAAATCTAAAGGACTAACTTTATTTATGCTACAAAATATGTAAGAATTAGCTTGTATTTAAAATATCCTAATTGTGGGGTGCCTGGCTGGTTCAGTTAGTAGAGTATGCAAATCTTAATCTTGGGGTTGTGAGTTTGAGTGTCACCTTGGGTGTATAGATTTGTTTCTTTCTTTCTTTCTTTCTTTCTTTCTTCTTTCTTCCCTTATTTTTCTTTTGAGAGAGAGAGAGACAGAGAGAGTACACATAAGCAGGAAGAAAGGCAGAGAAAGACTGAGAGAGAAGCAGGCTCCCCACTGAGCAGGGAACCTGACAGGCAGCTCAATCCCAAGATCCTGGGATCATGACCTGATGATCATGATCATGATCATGACCAAAGGCAGATGCTTAACCAACTGAGCCACCCAGGTACCCCTAGAGATTACTTTTAATTAATTAATTAAAATATGCTATTTGTAGCACCTTTGGGATAATTTACTGGGAAGCTTTAGATCTGCTGTTTATTTCCAAATATTAGTGTTTTTATTACCTGGATATTGTCATTAATGTAGCTATTTTCAATGTCATAACATGCCTTATCTACCTAAATTGAGAAGAGAATATTCTGAAATGTTCTGACTTCAAGAAATCCAAGCTTTTCTCATTAAGCTAACCTAACCTCTTAAAAATGTGTTCTTTTTTTTCCCTATAAAGCAAAGCCCACAGCTATACCATCAACACAAGAAAGTAATGCTAAGCTAAAAGAAGAACATTACTATCACATACTGTGTTTTAAATTCCAGAAGATGCCTCTGACAGAGTACCTAAAACGAATTAGACTTCCAAGAAGCATAGATTCATACACAGGTACCATCAAAGGGTAGACTATCACAGTGGGAGGGTGAGATATTACCAAAACCCCTGTAACCCAAAGTCACAGATGGCTTCCATTTCTCCCTAGCCCACATTCTGAATCCATCTAGAAAGCAGAATTTAAACTATATTAAATATGCAATGGATTGTTTGCCCCTCTCTGGTGAAGGGAAGAGATAAAATATTCCTGGCTGTTTTTAAAGGGCATGCCAGAATAATGAGGAATAAAGTAAATGTATAATCATCAAAATAGATAAGTGATTGATTGATTGATTAATAAAAATAAATAAATAAAAGGCAGTCCAGGGTCTATGCTGCCCATAATTACTTTTGAAAAGAAAGCCCCAAAGCATTCAGTGATAGGTACACTGACACCCTTCCCCCAAAAAGTCATTATGAAGTGTCTGTCTTCTTCCATGCCTTCATGTTGTTAATTATTCTAACTGAACAAATCCTTTCCCATGGCCTCCCTTGGGCAGAAGAAAGCAATGTGTGAAAGGACATAGACTGCCTTAATGGGCAGATTCTCTGCCCTCTCCAGGTCAGCCATACTCGGCAAGATGTAGACAAAAAGCCACGGCAAGATGTGGCTTTTTATCTACCTCCCTGGGTGATCCTGCAGCTTAACTACTGATGCACAAAATGCCTGCTGCTGCAGTTATCCAAACAGGGCATCTCTGAATTCCCTGGGTCTCTTCTTTCTTGATCCATATAGCACAGTTACTTGTAGGGACAGACTCAGAAAGGCCACTTGTCAACAAGAGAAGAAGGCCTCTCTCCAATGTCAGAAGAGCTGTAATATCACTCAATAAGCCTTGCAAAGCTCAGTGCTTTCTACTGTAGAGTCAGAATTGCACTGAATTTTAATAGACCCTCTTATAACAATTTGCTTAGCTCCAGACGAAAGGGCTCCAGTGTTACCAAACTAAGCAAGAGAATTATTTTAATGCTTGTTACATGCCATTTGGATTTTTCTAGATCGACTCTATCTCCTGTGGCTCCTGCTCGTCACCATTGCTTATAACTGGAACTGCTGGCTTATACCACTGCGCTTCGTCTTTCCTTATCAAACACCGGACAACACACACTATTGGTTTATTACAGACATCATATGTGATATCATCTACCTTTGTGATATGCTATTAATCCAGCCCAGACTCCAGTTTATAAAAGGAGGAGATATAATAGTAAGTGCAACTGGGGAATAGCAGAAACTGACAAATATCAGATTGAACTACAAAAATAAATTTACAACACTATTTAATGTCTGATTGGCTATCTCTGCCTGTATGAGTGTTTAACCACTGGAAACCACCAGTACAGTAATAATGATAACAACAACAACAAAACAACCATTGAGAACTCACTATGTGCAGGGGATCATGAATATCCCTGTGGTTTAGTTTCCTCATCTTAAAAGTAGTAATAACAATAGTACCTTCACAGTGTTGATGGAAAGACTAAATGAATTGATGCCTGGAACTATGTTGAGTGCTTAATGAGTGTATATTAAATGTTAGCTATCATTATTATTTCAGTTAATTTCTTTACAATGTCTCATTTAATCCTTTCAGTCACCCTATAAGAAAGATATTATTAAGAGGAAGAAGAAACTGAGGCTTGGAGAGTATAGGTGATATGCTCAAGGCACAAAGCTGAACAGCAGCTGAGGCAGAAATTAAATCCAGACCTTGACTCCAACACCCATGCTCATTCCAACTACACCATGTTGGTTCATTTGGCTAGTTTTTCAGAATTTGATAATATGTGAGGATAGAAAGATAAAACCAGGTCTGGAATGTCAAAACCATATACATATTTTACCTAAATAATGTTTAAAAATATATAAATTATGTATACAAAAAGAAGTGATTTAATAAATATTTCTCTAGTAAGCACAACTCAAATAGTCTGAATAGAATAAGGCAGGTATTATAACATTCATTATTGTCACTCAGCATCTCAGGAGACAACCTGGTGTTGTGAGAAAGCACTAGGCTATAAGATTTCTAGGACACAGACTTTACCTTGTTTACCATTGCATAGTCAGCACTGAGCACAAGACCTGTACATAGTACAGAAAACAAGTTCAAGGTCTTAGGTCTTGGTACTTTGGGGAAACCTAACTTAAAAAGAAAAGAAAAGCTGTTATGACCTTTTTAATCAGTGTAGGTTCACTGCACTGTCCAATATAGTGGCCACTAGAGAGACGTGTCTATTCAAATTTAATTTTAATAAAGATTAAATAACATTAAAAATTCATTTCTCAGCCACATTATTAATATTTCCAGTGTCCAATAATCACATTTGGGTAAAGGCTACCATATCAGAGAGCACAGAATATTTTCACCATTGCAAAATGTGCTATTAGAGAGTGCTCTAACAATGACCCCTCAAGATCTGCACTGACACATCCAGACCATAAATAGGAAGCCACACACCCTGCAGACAGGTGCATATCACAAGCACATAAAACACACTTGTGGTTTCGTGGGTTTTTTTTAAATTAATATGGTATCTGCTGGCATCTCTTCTATTCACTCTTCCACTTTCCAGGTTTATCACATCCTAATTCTCACCATCAAATGCACTGGCCTACCTCAGAAACTACCATTCTTACCCTTAGGAGAAATTATTTTCTCCTAGATTTATTCTGTGTTGAGTGAATTTCATAAGCAATCCAATCAACCTAACAGAAGAATATGTTTTCACAAGTACATACCCAAATCTCAAAGCCTCTACTTCTCAGCCCCTTCCCCAGCTAACTAGAAGGATGCTTTCCTTCCAACTGATACCCACTGTAATATCTTCTTCACAATCTCAGTGGTAACTGCACAGAACAGACCCTCCAATGGCTCTGTCACAGTAGGAAGAGAAGACTGAGGGAATACATGGCTCCTTGGGTTCATACATATTCTTGAAAAATAAATATGGGTTCCTTAATTTCCTGAATATTTTCTTTTGAGTCTACAGACAATGTTAAATTATCATAAAGCTGAAAGGAGTAGTTTTGGTTATGTTTTCTTTTAGAAAAAAAATTCCTGAAGAAATCCTCCTATTATTTCAAATCTTTCCTAGAAAGAAATTCTAAAGGCAAGAGCTATAGCTGTAGCAAGAATCTATTCAAAATAGTCCTTATGTGGACTTCAGAGCTCTAGTCAGCTTATCAGTACTATCCCCAGAGCTCACTGGCAACTTGATGAATGATGATGGTGGTGTACAAATAAGAAGTAAACAACACATAAAAAAAGAGCGCTAATTTCAACCTCCATTAGATGCACAAGGGGGGAGAAAATCAATGTTTGACGAATGGAAAATGACAAAATCAGTAAGGGGAGACTTATTTTCAATTTTCTAAGAGGCCCTTTACACATAATGGAGTGTTAAAAACAAGAAAAATAACCAATAAAAACACACTCAATGGGCTCTATTTAAAATGCATTATCACAAACTACAAATACAGAGCAGGAACTAATTGCTTTGTTTGTTCAAAAGAAATCTAATGGTTTCTTTAATTCAGAATAGGTGGTGTTAGCCTTTGAAACTTGATTACATTTTGGTAAGAAGACTATGCAAATCAAGTACCCAAACTAAACATCTGACTATATTTAGCTATCTATGCTACTTTTGGTACACTGCCAAATTATTCATTCACTCATTCACTCATTCATTCATTCATTCAACAAACATTTATTAAATATCTACAGTTGCCAGATATTTCAGGGCTGGAAGATGGAAATATTAATTCCCCCAAGGCCTTGGAAAACAGATAAGTAACAAAAGTGCAAAAGGCCACAACAGAGGAAATTAGGAGGGTTTACAAGTTTTGCAGAGTATTTATTTGCAATATCCTTCTTCTGAAAACAGTGCTACACAAATAGAAGAATTTTGTATCAATGACCAACAAAAGAGTCTCTTATCTGTAATTTCCTTCATAGACAGCAAAAACGGAGCTGAAAATGAAAATGAGGATTAGAGATATGAGAATCATACCCACAACACTGCTAAACCTACCCATCATGATTCATGGAAATGCTCAGTGCCACCTAGTGACAATGTCAATCAGACCTGATGTTGTAGTCAACCATTTTTGGCACTTAGTCTTCTCAGTTACTGTTTAGAAACTGATCTGAAGAAAATTAACCACTTCCTTCTCCGTGCTTTGTACATTTTATTCATACTTCTATTATTTAATTTTTAAATAACAAGAGGCTAATTATGATGTAGTAGAAACAAACAGACCAGGGTCAAATTCCACCTCTGAAATTTACTAATAGCATTACTTGAAGAAAATAAATGTAACTTTTCATTAAGTACTATCTTTTCATCCATAAAATGGGAATTATAGTGCCCACCTCATAAAGCTATTGTGAAGGTTAAATAAGAAAATGTGTACACTTAGGCCAGAGTCTGGAATCTAGAATATGTACAGTAAGTTGTTAAATGAATCAAATGAATGAAGATCCATACATTTAACTTCCTGTAATATCTCCCATTTGTATCTGTGGCTCTCTTTCTTACCTGATCATAAGTTTCTTGAGTGTAAGGACAGTATCCAATTCATTTCCCTCTCTATCTTAGGAACTCAGAGAGTATATTCAAGAAATGCTTGAAGGGGGGGATAAATGGCAATTTTGGTTCAAGGATCTTCTTTCCTTGAATAATTACTTAATCTGCATTGTAGTTGCTTCAGATGATATTATTATTTTTGAAACACATCCATCTGTTCTACATGAAATTATGGCATTTCTATGAATTATTTATCAGAAGAGGTAAATATAATAGTACCTGTATAGAGCTTCTTCAAAAACTATCTTTTTGGAGGATATCTTTTGGATATGCTAGGTGCAGTCAGCATATCCTTTCTAAAGTAAGCCTCTCCTGAAGAAATGTTGCTTGCATAATGATAAGGCTTAGAAAGAGAAAGAGAATTAAATGGGTAACATTGTTTAAGTAAGTGCCTAATTGTTACCAGTAAACATGCTGGTCGTCATAAAACTGATGACGCCAAATTTAATGTTACCAAATATATTTAGTGCTCCAAAAAAGAGATATTTTAGAATCACTAGATCTCATTTTCATCTAATCAAAAAAGTTTTCATTTCATTTACATTTATTCAATCATAGAATCATAGACAAGCCTGAAAGTAAAGGGATAAAAGTGCTAAAAACATTCTTCCATGGTTGGAGGAGAGGGTGGTATTTTAACTTTGTAGCACTTGAAATGTTTCTGTCAGTCCCAGATAAGCTTTGAAGGAGCTAACTGATTTGACTCAAGCTTGGTACATGATTCAACTTAAACTTCTATGTCTACCTGCGGTTCAGTAACCCATTGAGTTTCATAGTAAAAATCATTAGAAGAGCATGTCTTATGTATCTACTAGTATATTTCTGTAAGATTTAGTATATATGTATGGGTAAAAATTACAGCCAAAAGAGGGTATGGGGAGAAAGAATTGGGGAGCTGGCTAATCAGTAGTTAACACTGCTCAGCAGAAGTTTTAAACTTCTGAACTGGATGGTCTGGATGATAATTATTAAAAGACACTACTTCCAGGCATCCAGGTTCTAATACTTTGGCCAAATCATTAATAGCACAAAGACAGTTCCTCCCCACCTATAACCAAAATCTAAGAAAGCAAATCCAATATTAGCATTAATTCTTTTGGGTCAGAATGGTAACAAATGCCTCTTAATCTATCAGTTATCACATATTTATTGGGCACCTACTATGTGTTAGACATTGCTTGCATTAGAAACTGGAAAAAACAAGACAAAGATATGGACCTCACATGAAAGACAGACAAAAGAAAAATGGTAGGGTTTGTAATGGGAGTCATGACAGTGATAAGCCCTAAGGGTTATGAGGCACAGAGAAAACCATGTGAAGGAGAGGACACCTAGTCCAAATCTTAATGAATGAACTTCAGTTATCTGCACACCTCCACCTCCACTAAAAAGGAACAAAACATATGTTCTAAGCTCTGAAAACAGCATAGGAAAGTCATGAAAGTGAGAAACTCTGATGCTGAACAAAGTGGATGTGGGATGGTGTAGGAGGCGAGTGAGACAGAGAAAGTAGAGCCTTTGTAGACCATTAAAGGGAGCTTGTATTTTTTTTTTAAGTCATGTGGAATCAGAGGATTTCACATAAATGTTGATTGTTAAGTAATCTGATTTAGCATGATCATCTAGCTGCCATTATAGAATGGACCAGGGAACAAATCTTAGGGCAAAAAGACCCATGCCAAAAGGATAGAATGGACATGAGGAAATTGTACTATATGCTGGCTAATTGAACATAATAATAAAAAATAATAATTTAAAAATTGTGGGAAGGAGAATCAGTAGAATTGTTGCTGGATGGATGAGGGGGGCTGAGGAAGAATGCATGGTCTGGGATCACTGACCAGTATAGATGACGATGCTCATAGGATTACCCAAGAAGAGGAAGGGTTGGAGATAGGAAGATAGACTAGTGGAGAGTGGAGAATGATGATGAATTCACGTTTGGTGTAGATTAAATCTGAGATAAGCAGCACTACTAAGTGAAGACAAAAGGCAGTTGCTTGTCCAGGTCAACAGCTCCAGAAAGTGACATTAGGTGACAGTAGATACTTGTAACCATATAAGTGGATGAAATTTTCTAGGAAGCAAGTATAAAGAGGAAGAGAAGACAGCTGAGTCCTGGGGAATGTTGACATTTAAATGGCTATCCCTAGAATCAAAAAAGGACACCAAAAAGTTAGAACTGAAGAAGTAAACCAAAAATGGCATTTCAGGGTCTTTAGAAAGAAGTTTCGACAACTGAGGCGCAACCCTGACGGTGGTTGAAAGATGGCGACTGTTGCCGAGCTGAAGGCCGTTTTAAAAGAGACGTTGGAGAAAAGGGGGGTATTAGGGCATTTAAAAGCAAGGATCCGAGCTGAAGTTTTCAATGCCCTAGATGATGAAAGCGAACGCTGACCATCATTGTCTCATGAAAACCTTCTAATTAATGAACTAATTCGGGAGTACCTGGAATTCAACCAGTATAAGTACACAGCATCTGTCCTCCATCAGAATCTGGTCAACCTGTAGTTCCATTGGACAGACAGTTTCTCATCCGGGAACTAAATGCATGTGAAGAATCAAAGGATAATACAATACCTCTTTTATATGGAATTTTAGCTCATTTCTTGGATGGAACTAAGGATGACCTCCAAAATCCATTTCTGAGAGGGTCTTCACGTCAGCCTCCAAGCCCAAATCTTAGCGAACAACCTCACAGAAGAAAGCACAAGGATGACTACCTAACATCAAAGATCCTCTTGTTTCTCAAGCAGTGAAGAGATGACATTTCCATTTGGGGCATCTTTTGTCTTAAAATTGTGTGTATCAAGTAACATATTTACTCTCCCAACATTACCAAAATACACCACTAATACTTGTCCTTTGTAGAAATTTGAGTTTTTGCAAAAACATTTAGCCCTTCTTGTTTTACTACATTTGTGAATAAAAGCTGACTCTGTCATCTAGCTTCCTAGATTTGACTCGAAAGAAAATACATTGTGTTTAGAAGGTATTCTGAAGATTTTTAAATTTGTGAGAACTGGAAGAAATTTTTAGTACCCCGTATATTCTTAAAAAAAAAATTCAGGTCTTTATAGCCATATGTTCTGCTCTTTAACAAGGTTACATTAAATTTCCTTCAGGCTGTAATTACGTGGGTTTGTAGAAAAATCCATTTATGTTTTAAAAAAAACATTAAAGCCAGATAAAACGAATTCCTGTGAAGTTCGGTTTTTTGTTTACAGTTAGCAATTTTTCAGATAACCATTTATAATTTGGTTTAAATATCTGAATTACTATCCAAATCTGAACTTTTAAACTAGGTAACAATGTGCTTTTTCTTTCCTTAGACCATTTTGGCTTCTACTAGAAGATTTAATTAAAAGGTAGAGGGGGAAATAATTCTTTTAATTTTGCTGTAAGTAAAACAAAGAGTTTATTTATTATATAAAGAATGTGGAATAAGCATGAAGAGACAGGCTTTAGGAGAAATACCAGAAAGCACCTTTTAAAAGATGGCATTGTTTAACCTCCATGTGGCATTCAGTTGTGCAATCACAAGATGAGCTCTGAAAGAGCCAGTCCCTGCTTACCTGGACTCACTGCATGTCAGTTTTTTATTCTTGGGTTAGAAAAATGGTAAGAGCTCTTCCTGTGTTATCTCTAAAATGCTATTTTGATATTTACAAAGACATTTTTATAACGTGGAGGCTGCAGACTGATGTCACTGATGATAGCTGTGATAATAGCGCCTGATAGGCAGAAGTCATAAAGTATATTCCGACAGAACAGCACAGGTGCCCACATACCGACGACATTGAGCTTGAATGTTTTCCACAGGGCAAGGGAGAAGGGCTGTAGGTGGCAGAAGTGGCCTTCTCTTCAGGGTGTTGATTCGGTGCGGTCTATTCAAAGTTTTGAGTTTCTCCTGGGTGTTGACAAGTGTTCAGTCCTTACAGATGAACCAAGAATTTTTATCTGAATGCATAAAATTATTAAAGAAATCCCCTTAAGCCATACTTTGCAAGTGAGAGGATTCTGAGAGGCCCTGTTGATGAGCTAGGATTACAGAAGATATATTGGGGCTCATTTCCATTTTTCAAATCAAATCTGTAGTATCTGGTAACAATTAGGAATCCTGTTGCATTGTATGTGGGAATATAAATATCTGAATTCTTTTCAGAGGACTTGGTTTACATCCAAGGATGTTGGCAGTGGACACTAAGTTTACCTCAGGAATTACAATCATGCAGAACTAGATTAAGAAAAAATGCTGGAGTTTATAATTTTGGTTACTGATAGAAAATCATCACAATATAAAACTAAACAGAATTGTCCCGTGTAGTTCATAGTGCATTTGTATGCATTGTTATGTAACTTTTTTGAACCTAGGAAACTTTTATACTTTCAATGTATTACTTAATAAAAAAACAATTAAGCAAAAAAAGAAAGAAAGAAAAGAAGTTTCAGGAACAAATATCCCACCAAATATCAAATGCTTTAAAAAGTTTTACTTATCTTTTTGTTCCTTTATCTTTTCATCTACTCAATAAGTATTTATTGGTTTCCTAATATATTCTAGCCACTAACTATGTACAGTTGCTAAACAAAGTCAACCCTGTCCTGAGATAGATTACCATTTGATGGAATAAACTGATTTTAAACAAATGAGCCAAGAAATACATGTGTGATTTCAAAACACGGTAAATGCCATAAAAGAATGCCAAGTACTATAGAAGATTCCTTGGGTATGATCATGAGGAGGATGTTAGTGGTTGACTTCTCATTGGTAGTCTTAATGGAATAAGAGAAATGAGCAAACGTCAAACTGCCACTAATTTGCCATGGGTTGAGTTATAAATATGAGGGAAAGATACAGAATAAAGCAATGCAGACAACTTTCTTAAGAAGCTTGAGTATGGGGACGCCTGGGTGGCTCAGTGGGTTAAGCAGCTGCCTTCGGCTCAGGTCATGATCCCAGCGTCCTGGGATCGAGTTCCACATCAGGCTCTTTGCTCGGCAGGGAGCCTGCTTCTCCCTCTGCCTCTGCCTGCCACTCTGTCTGCCTGTGCTCGCTCTCTCTCTCTCTAACAAATAAATAAAAAAAATATTTAAAAAAAAAAAAAAAGAAGCTTGAGTATGACAAACAATAGGTCAATAGCAAAAAGAAAACAAATGACAAGGGAGATTTTATTCTATTTAAAGAGATGAGAGGATAGAGCATATTTATGGGCTGAAGTTACAAGGAACCAGTTGAGAGAAATAAGTACAAATATTTATTAAAGTGAGAAAATAATTGATGAAATTGAGTATAATTAATATAAAATATAAATATAACATTTCAGGTGGATTCAAATGAGTTAAAGAGACACTACAGGAGTTCTACAAAGTTTCAGGTAAGTGACTTACTGTTTCAGAATTGTTCAAAAAATCCATTACCATTTTGATTTTAAGTCCCATTTATAAATTTCTTCTTTAAAAAATTTCCTTCCAAAGCCTTTGTAACAAAGTTTATACAGATGAAGTTCTGTTACGCAAAGGCAAGCCTAAAGTTTTTGCTTCTCAATAATTACATGATACACTTCCATGAATGTGCAAGTGTGGAATTTAACATTTGGATCTTTATCAAGCACAACAAAATGTTAGCGCTCACATTTAAATTCTGATGAAAACGTCAGTAAAGGAGTATGGAGTATACTTTGTCTTGTCCATACAGAATGCTATCCTCCAATTCATGTAGCATGATGATGTAAAAGTCTATCTAATTTTTTCCAGTCTTATTTCTTTCTTATTCGTATAAACAAAATTAAAAAAGAAGCAATTATGTCAATAACATGAAACCTTTCTTTCCTCAAATAACAGTATAATTGTATGGTTTTTTTCACTCATAATTATTTATACCCAAGTATTTTATTATCTTTTATTTGTTCCTCCTAACTATGAGAAATAGACAGAGGTTTGGAAGCTATCCAAAGTTACTTAATATATATAGGTAAACTGCAACCTCCCATTTCAAGAAAAGCACTTTTGTGGCCTCAGATTTTTTTTAATTTTTTTATTTATTTAATTTCTTTTCAGTATAACTGAATTCATTGTTTATGCACCACACCCAGTGCTCCATGCAATACGTGCTCTCCATAAAACCCACCACCTGGGGCCTCAGATTTTGTATAACAATACAAAACTAGGGTTAGATGCCAAATTGTCCCCATTGGTGATCTGTGGTGATTAAAACTCTTCTAATTTGTTTTTATCTCCACCTAATTTTCTTTGTAAAAAAATTGCTATTGGGCGCCTGGGTGGCTCAGTGGGTTAAGCTGCTGCCTTCGGCTCAGGTCATGATCTCAGGGTCCTGGGATCGAGTCCCACATCGGGCTCTCTGCTCAGCAGGGAGCTTGCTTCCCTCTCTCTCTTTCTGCCTGCCTCTCTGCCTACTTGTGATCTCTCTCTATCAAATAAATAAATAAAATCTTTTTTAAAAATTGCCACATACTTAGACATATTCATAATCTACACTACTTTGATGAACTCCACAAGAGGGTGACTATTCTTCTTAAGTGTCACAAAACTTATTCCAAATTCTTAATTATTTTCTTGAATTTGAATAAGTGCAAATCAACTCATTTTAATTTGGGTTTATAAATGTAAAATTTTACATTTAATTGTGGTCACTCCTTTTGAATTCCCTTAACAGTTCCTACTTCTCTATAGCATTGTATTATAGCTATTTTTGTGTTTCATTATTCCACTCTTAGATTGTTAACTTCTTGTAGACAGAAACATTTTACTCATTTCAACCGCAACATGTTTTGCAAAGTGCCTTGTTCAGAGTTCAGTATTGGTCAGTTCTTACTCAATTCAACTTTCTACAATTCTGTGAGAAATAAATCATCTTTAACAAGTAACATGTTAATGTGTTAATATCAAACCTGAGTAATGACTGCATAGAGAATTCCAGTGGGCATTTGAGCAATTGGATAGACAACAAGTAAAAAGACCACAACTCTGACACATTAGTTCTAATACATTTCTTCTAAAAATTTAAAAAAATAATATTATGATTTGAGTCAGAAAACATGGGTACCGCCGTAGCTCTAGACAAGTCAACAGTTCCAGGCTCCTGCTTTCTTGCTTATAAGACATTATAGTAACTGCTCTGTATACCTCTTAACTTGTTACAAACTCAGTATCTGTAAGGTAAAATTAATGAGGTTTCAGGATATGATGTAATTTATAAACCAATACTTTCAATAAGGATTTTTTATAATAGCCAATGTGGTTAATTCAAACTGTAAGTTTTATTTCTTTTCAATAGCATGAAGCTATTGTGAAATTCTGATATGTAATTAATTACCTCAACCTTCCCTTTTAATATGTATGGCCTTACAGAAAGCTCTTAACTGCTCCTAAATGTCTTAAATACATTAAATGTTTTTAAAATGTACTCTGTTTCAAAACTATGGTTTCAAAACCAAGTAAAAATGAACAAAAATGAATAAATCACTGAAAATGAATAATTATCTTACATAGAAGAATTTCTTACTGTCACCACTACAGTCAAGAGGTGATGCTGCCTTTTCACAACTACCCAGGTAACAGAAAACTGGAATAATTAAATACATGACAAATTCTAAAATACTTTTTTAGCTATAATAGTACTTTCAAAAGCTTCTCTTGAAGTTACTGATTAATTATAAATGGGACTGACCCTTTCCTCTGTCTTACCCTGCACACTAATAAGTAGATTTCATAGTGGTTTATTGTTAGCAGTATCATCCCAAATGGAGAGCAATAGAAAGAACTGAGGCATCTGGATGAACCACCAACAATATAATCAGCCCTGAATATAGGAGAATAGGCTGAAACATAAAAATATACAACCCAGGGTGCCTGGGTGGCTCTGTGGGTTAAGCAGTTAAGAGTCTGCCTTCCACTTGGTCATGATCCTGGGGTCCTGAGGTCCAGCCCCACATCTGGTTCCCTACTGAGCTGGGAACCTGCTTCTCCCTCTCCCTACCTGCCGCTAGCCCTGCTTGTGTGCATTGTCTCTCTCTTTTGTCAAATCAATAAAGAAAATCTTTAAAAAATATATGCAATTGCAGTTAATGTGCTGTGATCTCAAATAAAATCAAGAGTAGACTTGACTTTCAGCCCAAGTCCCATGTTTAAAACACTATTAAAATGTATTTTAACATTAGTAGCCATGCCATCTCTGAAGTGTGTGTGACACGCAACAAAAATTGCAGAAAATGCAGTAGCTAAAGAGAGCTCAGATGCATGAAGGTAGAAATGAAATACATTGGAAATAGTCTACAAAATAATTTTCTTATCTTCATGGTGCAAATATACCTTTCAGGGGCACCAGGCATACTACTGAAGGCAATTTTATATTAAAAAACAAATAATTCATGGTGCCTGGTCAGCTTATATATACATTGATATAAATCAATCTATGTCCAAAAAAGCACATAAACACAATATGATTGTGAATGTGTTTTTCCAACAGCTGGATGTTGCATCAGTAATGCCATTTGATGTTTTCTACCTCTTATTTGGGTTTAATCCAATATTTAGGACAAACAGGATATTAAAGGTAAGATAACTATATTTAATTTTCTTTTTATAATAATGTAAATCTTGAAAAGTTTTTAAATGTCTGAAAAGTATAATATTTTCTATTTTTCCCAAACTGTCCATTTTTCTGGACAATTTTACTATGAATTTTTTTAAAAGGGCAAAACATCATTGTTTCTTCTGATGGAAGTTACTCTTGACTGTTTTATTCTATATCTCACAAGAGGTACTTTTATAATCTAATATAGGAATGCCTTTATACTTCTAAATACAACTATAATTAGGAAATGAGTCTTTCATAATCTTATATAATAATCTTTCATAATTGTATTCTTTCCCATTTGTCCTTTTTCATTAGACAGTCACTGAATGCCTGGAACACAGGGAGTAAAACGAGAGATTCGATTACTTCTAAGTCATCTTACTCATCTAAAATTTTATAATTCTAAAAAAAAAAGCTGCAAACACTTTTAATAACAAAATTATTTACATATTTGGATACAACTCAAATATCCACCAACAGAAAACTACTTAAACTGCAGGACGTCTATATAATAGATACTTTGTAACACAAGAAATTAATGAATAAAAAGGACCATTTTCTATTAATTTATACAGGAAGATCTCTAAGATAAATTGCTAATTTAAAAAAGCTACTTACAGATAGTTTAAAGAACAATACTAATTTTTGTATAACACAAACGGAAAAATATTCCACTTATTTGTATTTACATAAACAATGGAAAATTACCAAAAATGTTTAATAAAAATGGTTAACTGAGGTGGGGATGGGTGACAAGAGAGAAAATCAGAATGAATAGGGGCAGGAGTGGGAGCAAGTCTTTTAAAGGCATATATGTCCTGTTGTTTTTGAATTATGTGAAGGCATTACCTATTCAAAAAGATTCTAAGACAGAAATATTTTATAACTCGTAGGTTCATCAGGCAGCTAAAAGAAACCTGAGGAGAGTCAGGAGGCAAAATTTCATGTAAATCTTTAACAATAGCAAGAAGCAGCAACTGCTTTTTGTTGGATACATACTTGGGGCTGCATACTTTGTTAAACTTAGTATTCATAATTTTATTTATTCCTTCAAATAAATTCATTTTAGAGATGAGGAAAATGAGAACAGGGTGGGAAAATGTGCATTTTATCACATATTTTCCTGACTCCAAATTCTTCACTGTAATCAGATTGGCAAATAAACCTCAAGCTGAAAGGGCTTTCCTTCCATGCCCAAGCCCTTGAGGGAAATAGCAACTCTGAATTAGATGCATATATACTCATTGTATCTTTTTGAACAACGTCAAAAACAGCTAACTAATACTAATATTACCAGACTTTAAATTTTATTGAAATAAATACACATTTAATGCAACTTGCTTAAAAATAAAACTAGTGTTGAGCAACAGGACTTAACATGTATTTATAACTTCAATGGATTATATTATACTTTTCCTATTTTGCTTATGTCTTGGGTGTAGTGCAATTTTAATTATTGTAAAATAGGGTTCTACTAGATGCTTTAAAAAGAAAAAAGGAAGAAATGTTTTTAGGCTTGCTTTTCAACAAGCATTACAAACAAGACTATAACTAGAGAGTCGAAATAAAATAAAGCAAGAAACCCTGGGAGTTTGGCACCATTCTAAAATGTAGGGGCCAAAGGAAAATACAACTAAACAGACCCTAGTTTGTTTGTTTTAGAGACTTATGAATGGAATTATTTTCAGTAACAAAGTTTACTTTACATAGTTTTATTTAAATAGATGTATTTAAAACTAACACACTTTTGGATTTCTTTTGCTTGTTTTCTACATAGTACACTTCATTTTTTGAGTTTAATCATCACCTAGAGTCTATAATGGACAAAGCGTATATCTACAGGTAAAGTAAACTCAGTATACTTCCGGGGGTGGCAGAAAAAGTAATGGCACAATAGTTTAGCCAGCATTTGAGAAGAATATGATCTCTCTGCCAAAGAAAACAGAAATTAATAAATAAAAATTAATTATTTGATTAATTAAAATAAATAAAAATAAATCAATAAATAAAAATCCTGCAAATGCAGAATTTTGGCTATATAAAATAAAGGGTTATGTTCTAAAACAGACTTGACTATTTTGAAATGAGATAAAAGCATGAAAATCCTATTAGATTTTAGAAGGATACAGAACTAAAAATAGAATGTATTACCTGTTCCAGTCAGAACAAGTACAGATAAGCGTGCTCCTTCAGAAGTTGACTTTGCATCTCTCTCATGACAATTCATTCTAATCCGAATTTCATTCATTTGCTCTCCTGAACGTCACTTGCACAGAGACTTCTCGTCACTCTTAATCGTAGCATAAAGTCCCATGAGCTTTTGAGAGATATCCAGTGAAATCAGTGCAGCATAATTTATGAGACTCAAAGTGGAGAGGTGACCCCTGAGGTATGTCTTTCAGGGGGTTGATTCATACCATCTGTGAAAAGAGAGAAAGGCTTTTGGGGGGTTTTTTTACGCTCTGTCAGTCTGTCAAGACGCTGCAGTTAGAAAACATGCAATGGCACCATCATTTTATACTGTACTAATGAGAGTTCACAGTTCACAAATTTAAAGCAAGGAGATTCCATGGAGACTTTAAGGAAAAGAAAATGTTAAAATGGGCTGTATTCCAGGAACAACATGAGCCCTTACTTGACATTTATTCTCCTTGGCAGAGTCATTCGAACAACTGGATACTTGCTGTTTACTCTGCACATTAATGCCTGTATCTATTACTGGGCTTCTGACTATGAAGGAATTGGAACTACTAATTGGGTGTATAATGGTGAAGGAAATAAGTAAGTTTTAATGTGAAGGAAACAATTTTATGGATTCTTCTTAACTTTTCTGTTTCAGTGTATGTGTTTTCCTAAGCCAGTGTTTTTGGGAAACTATAAATCACGACCCATTAATGGCCAGTAAAAAGTTTTTATATCAGTTTACTTTAAAGTGAAAGAGTGTAAAGTAGAAGAGAATAGAGTAGAAATTATCAATCTGTCATACCTAGTAGATGTGTGTGTGTGTTTGTGTGTGTGTGTGTGTTTCCTCGGTTGACCTAAGAAATGCATGGATTATGCACACCTGGATTATGATCAAAACAATTTAAAAGCCTCTGCTTTAGACAACTGAGTAGTAAGGTAACTTTTAATAACTTCAGTGCTGATTGTTAGTAATGGACAATGTTAATTATTTGGAGGGCAGTTGCAGTAGCTAATTAGTTTACCACTGAAGGGTTTTATGGGTTTATGAGTCAGCTATAACCACTAATCAATTAAACACTTACAGAGTAACAAGGATCATAAATTAAACTTGACAATTAGATATGCAAGTATCACAGGAATAAAAGAAATCATTTGAAAATCTTAGGGCAGTAGAATTATGATTCAGTAGTAACAGCTGGGTTTTTTAATAGTGAGATTTCCTTTTGGTAGATACAGGGCCCTGGCACAAAATTAACTCTCCTAACTTTATGCTCCAATGAAATGACATTGAGCATATTATAAGGCAATGTCCTTAATGGAAAAGGGCAGGTCCCAGCATGACTTTGAAGAACAACTCACAGCAGCCTTGGGAAGGAAAGCAATTATAGGATAGAGCAAAGAGAGTGAAAATACCTCACAAAATTATACACTACCTAGAGTGAGCAGGATGTGTGTCAGGGATTATAACAACATTCTTCGAACTTTTAATCAGAAATGATTTTAAAAATTTGAAGTCAGAAGACCCACTGATTAGGAAAACATACACATATACATACACACACACACAGAATATCTATTCCTGGAAAGTTTATAATCAAATCTATTAGTAATCCCACTTAGAATATGTAGTTTTTTTAGATTTTATTTGTTTATTTATTTCTCAGAAAGAGAGAGACAGAGGCAAGCAGAGGGAGAAGCAGCCTCCCTGCTGAGCAAGGAGCCTAATGTGGGACTCGATCCCAGGACCCTGGGATCATGACATGAGCTGAAGGCAGACAATCGACTGAGCCACCCAGGTGTCCCTAGAATGTGTATTAACTTAAGTATATAGTTAGTTTAGTACAAATAACTAACTGATATAGAAAACTGAGTAAGGCACCAACTATATTTTTTTTTTAAAGATTTTATTTATTTATTTGACAGAGATCGCAAGTAGGCAGAAAGGCAGGCAGAGAGAGAGAGGAGGAAGCAGGCTTCCCGCAGAGCAGAGAGCCCGATGCGGGGCTCGATCCCAGGACTCTGGGATCATGACCCAAGCCGAAGGCAGAGGCTTTAATCCACTGAGCCACCCAGGCGCCCCAGGCACCAACTATATTAAATAATGCCTGAAAATGAGCATGTAATCGAACATCAGCCTGATAACTGTTCTTATCATATTAGCAAAATAATAGGGTTGCATCAAAATACCTTCTTAGTGGAGCTATGTCTCTGTTCATACCTGGATGCCTCTCTGCAGCATTTCTGGAGAATATATCTTGTTCCCAGGGCCTCGAACACTGATAATTATGTAAAAGATACCTAATATATGTTACATACTCAAAGAAGGCAGGAAAGAAGAGAACGAGGGAGTAAGGAAAAGAGAAAGGAATGATCAGATCTGTCTTATAACAAGAAAAAAAGAAATCAGATTCAACCCCAAAGAAACTTAAGCTAATGTGTGCTAATATTTTAGACTTCTAATTCCCACTGTAGTACAGACCAGATATCCAAAGTGACCCAACTCGAAAATACAAAATAAATTACTTGTAATTTTTGTCATAAAATTACTTGTTATACATTTCTAAATAAATTACAATAAAGTAGTTTTCAGTGATTACTAAATTATATTGAAAGTGAAAAGAGTCTCCAAGGTCTACAAAACAAATGTGTATACTAAAGCTGGAGTAGACTCATGAGATAGCCACTAAGAAACAAAAATAAAGATGATAACTTCTTATTAAGCAGGAGAAATACAAAACAGAATGAGAAAACTAAAATTAAAAAAATAAATTCAACCAGTCCAGAAAGAAAAAGAAAAAACAAAGGAAGTTGTGGGAAGAAATATAGAAAATAGAAAAATAGAAAGGCAAGACAAATTGAAAGCACAAAACAAGATAGTAGAAACAACTTAAAATATATCAATAAGCACAATTAATTAATATGGACTAAAATCACCAATTTAAAGAGATTGTCAATTAATATTAGCCAAAATAAACTTTAAAGCAAAAATTGTAGATAAAAAGAAGATCACATGTAATGGTAAAAGTTTCAATTCATCAATATATCCCAATTCTAAATGTATATGCACTAATAAAATACTTACAATAAATCAGGAACTCATAAAGCAAAAATTAATAAAAGGAAAAGAAATTGACAAATACACCATCAAAGTGTGAGATATCAACCTGCAACTATTGACAGACCAAGCCATCCAAACACTTAGAAGACATATAAAAAAAGATTTGAGAACCCAACTAGCAAACTTGATTTTTTTTATGTTTCTAGTTTTTATCTAAATTCTATTTAGTTCACATACAGTGTTATATTAGTATCAGGAGTAGAATTTAGTGATTCATCACTTACATGTAACACCCAGTGCTCACCACAACAAGTATCCTCCTTAATACTCATCACCCATTTAATCCATCCCCCCGCCGACCTCCCCCCACCCCCGCCAGTTTGTTCTATAGTTAAGATTATCTTTTATGGTTTGCCTTCCTCTCTCTTTTTTTCACCTATGTTCATCTATGTTGTTTCTTAAATTCCACATATGAGTGAAATCATATGGTATCTGTCTTTTCTGACTGACTTATTTTGCTGAGCATAATATACTCTAGCCCCACCCACATCCCTGGAAATGACAAGATTTCATTCTTTTTCATGGCTGAGTAAATTCATATATAGTCATATAATATTTATATATAGTCGTTAAAGTTATTTCATATATAATATACATATATGTGCATGTATACATATGTATATGTATATGTACATGTGTGTATGTACATATAATATACATATATGTGCACATGTATATTATATGTGCATAATTATATGTACATAATAATATGTGCATAATAATGTACGTATAATATACACATGTGTGTATATTATATATATGAAACACTTCTTTGTCCATTCATCAGTCAATGGACATCTAGGCTTTTCCCATAATTTGTTGATATTGTTCCCATATTTATTGATAATATTGTTGATAATGCTGCTGTAAACATATAAATATTGGGGTGCATGTGCCTCTTAAAATCCGTATTTTTGTAAACTTTGGATGATACCTGGTAATACAATTGCTATATTGGAGTGTAGTTCTACATTTAACTTTTTGAGGAATCTCCAAAGCTGTTTCCCAGAGTGGCTGTTCCAGTTTACATTCCTACCAATGGTGTAAGAATGTTCCCCTTTCTCTGCAACCTCGCCAACATCTGTTGTTTCCTGTGTTGTTAATTTTAGCCATTCTGACAGGTGTGAGCTGGTATCTCATGGTGGTTTTGATTTATATTTCCCTGATGATGAGTGATGTTGAGTATCTTTTCACGTGTGTATTGGCCATCTGGATATCTTCTTTGGAAAAACATCTATTCATGACTTCTGCCCATTTCTTAAACAGATTATTTGTTTTTTGGGTGTCAAGTTTGATAAGTTCTTTATAGATTTTGGATACTAACCCTTTATCAGATATATCATTTGCAAATATCTTTTCTCAGTCCAAAGGTTGCCTTTTAGTTTTTTTATTGTTTCCAGGAGCTTTTTTTTTTTTTGAAATTTTATTTTTTTTAAAGATTTTATTTATTTATTTGAGAGAGAGAGATCACAAGTAGGCAGAGAGAGAGAGAGTGGAAGCAGGCTCCCCGCTGAGCAGAGAGCCCCATGTGGGGCTTGATCCCAGGACCCTGAGATCATGACCTGAGCCGAAGGCAGAGGCTTAACCCACTGAGCCACCCAGGTGCCCCCAGGAGCTTTTTAAACAAGCTTGATTTAATATATTAAAAATAGCACCTTGCACCCAAAAATTAGAAGCCACCCACTCTTTTGAATCACTCATGGAAAATTACAAAAAGTGGTCATTTTCTTGCCAGAAGGCAAGTTTCAGTACATTTCACAGCATTGGTAACATATAGCCCACATTCTCTGATTATAAAGACAAGAATTACTCCATGGCTCTGCTCTACTCATTGAGAGAGAAAGATTCTCATTCAAAACCTAAGCTCCAATAATCTTATTACCAGCTATCAGGGGTGCGGGTTGCTGTTCTTACAAACAAATTACCTTTTTATAAATATCATATATGTTTTATATATATTTAAACATCATTTCTATATATTTCAAGATAATTTTCATTTGACAGTTATTAATATACTTATTATTCCTCAAAGTTTTTAGACACCACCTTCTATTACTATGCCCCTTCTATTACTTCATATTATTCTTTGACCTCATAAGCCCAATGCATTTTTTACTTAGCTCTTTTGATGATG
>ML104906.1:8489-60548 GCA_003697995.1 Taxidea taxus jeffersonii | reverse complement strand
ATCTGTATACTTACTGCTTTATTGCCTGATTATTCCACCATTTAATAAATAGTTTATTAAATATCCATGATGATATATTTAGTTATTTCTTCTTTGACACTATTTTGGGGCAATGCATTTGTCCCTCTCAAGTTCAAAATTAGACATTTCAAGGTCTATTCTCACAGTTTTTCTCATTATATCCTCAAATTCAAGCTTCTTCATGATTTTGAGTTATTGACATTCTGTGATAGATTTTTGAGGAGGGAGGCAGCAACTCAAGCTAGTTCTTGTCAGAGACTAGAAGCCAAGTCCATACGTTTATTTTTACACATTTCCCAAGAACCCATAATTAATTAGTTATCATTACATATAACTATATACACATATATGTATGTGTGTGTATTTATGTATATGCACACAGAAGTATTGGCATTGAGTTTTATGTGTATAACATACTATCCTGGCTTATGTTATTTTTCATAAAACAATGTGACTTTTTAACCTTTATTTGGTGTCCTGCTGAATGTCTTTATAGGAAAACTAACAAAATATAAGACAGAATTTTCAAAGACTATCACTTAAACTTGTGATTGGCTCAATGCCTTTCCATCAGTAGATGTTTCCTTGAATTGTGAAGCAATAACTGGACACTGGAGAGCTATTATTTGTGGGGCCTCTAAGTAAATTTTGTTTTAATGCAAAGCCAAAATTGAGTGCTGGTATCTGGAAATACGGCTCAGTGTATGTAGTGGTTTTGTATGGAAAACACATTTCCTTTGCACTAGGACATAGCATCTAAAAAGTTGGCGATCTGTATAATCCTTGATACTTCTGGATAATGTCATAATCAGAGATAAAGGAACATAAGTACATTAACATCTCCAAAGCAGGTCACTGTTTCTTACCTTTTAAAGTTTGTTTTTCTGACATTTTATTGTATAAGATTTTATTGCAGTTTAAAACCCATATTTAGGAGGAATAATTTAGGGAATATATTACCAGTTGTGGACTCTTTCAGAAAATTTTGAAACAAACTAAGTTACTAACTAACTGGTTCAGAATTGGAAATTTCATGTGTTGCATCTACTTCCCCTTTCCTAGCAAAATAGATTGGAAATACGTCAGGATGATAACTGAAGAATGATGCTGAGGTCAGTGCACTGTGGTGTGTCCTTTCTGGATGCCTGACAGTAAGTTTTAGGGACCTGAGGGTCTGAAAAATGTTCAAAAATAAGGGTGATAAGAGAGAAAGTTAGTGTGTTGTAAATGTTTCAACAAGAACTTGTCAGGATGTGGTTCTAAAGATGGTATACAGGGGGAAAAATGCACAAGGCCTGCACAGGGTTTTTGTTGTTGTTTTTTTTTTTTGCAGTCAGTGTCTTTTTTGTTTTGTTTTATTTGTTTTTTTAAGCATGATTTCTTGGTTGACTGTGAATTCCAAAACATTTTCAAAGGATTGCCACTTCTCTTGTTTCTACATACTTATTTTACATATATATATATAAATATATATAATATAAATATAATATATATAATATAAAATATTATATATAAATATATATAAAATATATATGTATTTATATATATTATTGTTATATAATAATATAATACAATAATATATAATATATAAAATACATAAATAATATATATATATATTATATATAATCTATATATATATATATTTCCCAGAAACATATCACTAAAACTTTCCTTACACTGCTCATCCCAAGATGTGAGCACTGGGTATTATACACAACTAATGAACCATTGAGCACTACAACAAAAACTTATGATGTATTATATGCTGGCTAACTGAACATAATAAAAAATTCCTCATAGTTGGTACTTTTAAAATGTGCTTTCTGTGTTTTACTTGAAAAACTTTATCTCATTGTATTTTGGGCAGATAGGGACTGAAATCCTGTCTTCTATGCCTTAAAGCCTATCTGAGGTTGGTAAAAAGCATCTGGACAGTTATATTCCTTTATTTTCTCTCATCTTCTCTTTCCTACTTGTCTTACCTCCAGGATGTTCAAGTTAGATGCCTGCTGCTAAGGTTTCTTTTATGCTCAAATTTAATAAAACATTTGTTTCTTTTCCTTTAGACTTGTGTGTCACTAGCAAATAGTAACAGTAGATTCATTTTTAACATTGTTATTTCAATATAGATTTTTTTGAAGATTTTATTTATTTATTAGAGAGAGTGAGAGCATGAGCTGTGGAAGAGGCAGATGGAGAGGGAGAGGCAGACTCCCCACTAACAGGGAGCCTGATGCAGGGCTCAATCCCAGGACTCTGGGATCATGACCTGAGCCAAAGGCAGACACTTAACAGACTGAGCCACCCAGGCACCCCATCCATATGGCTCTATTTAAAAAGTAGGTATAGTTATTGGTAGGACAGCTTTGGTAAATTAGTGGAAACTCTCTTTTATTCACTGATTTTAACCAGTGAGATACATGTTTTTCACTGGTTACTTGGAACCTTTTTGTTTAAATCTAAATTCTCCAAAAGGGGAAAAGGGCTTACATGCTTAATAAATGTGACAAATATGCATATTTCAGATCATAAAACAAATGTTTTTGTATAGAGTTGCTCACCAGAGATACTGACACAAATTTCTCCAGTTTTTGCTACACTAGAAATAAAAGCCCAAAATTATGACCAACTGCCCAATTCCTGGGACCATGTTATGTGTAGTGTGATTAATGTAAAGCCTCTCTTTCTTTCATACATGTTGGGAGTTATAGAAAAATTGGTACTTTTTCTTTTGCAACTTTACATTTATTTATTTATTTTAAAGATTTTATTTATTTATTTGCTAGAGAGAGTGTGCATGAGAGAGGGAGAGTTAAGAGTGCACAAGCAGGGGGAGCAGCAGGCAGAGGGAGAAGTGGACTCCTTGCTGAGCGGGGAACCAGATGAAGGACTTGATTCCAGGATCCTGGGATCATGACCTGAGTCAAAGGCAGACACTTAACTGACTGAGCCCCCCAGGTGCCCTGTTATTCTTTTTCAAGACTGCTTTGACTGGGTCTTTTGTTGTTCCATACAAGTTTTAGTATTATTTGTTCTAGCTTTGTGAAAAATGTTGTTGGTATCTTGATAGGGTTTGCATTAAACCTGTAGATTGCTTTGGGTATTATGGACATTTTAATAATATTTGTTCTTCCAGTACATGAGCATGGGATATCTTTCGATTTGTTTGTGTCATCTTCAATTTCTTTCATGAGTGTTTTGTAGTTTTTGGCATCAGATATTTTATCTTCTTGGTTGGGTTATTCCTAAGTATTTATTATTTCAGTGAAATTATAAATGGGATTATTTTCATAATTTCTCTTTCTGTTCCTTCATTATTAGTGTATAGAAATGCAAACAAGTTTCTGTCTACTGATTTTGTATCTTCTGATTTTTGCATCATTTCATCTGCAAATAGTGAGCTTTACTTCTTTCTTATCAGTTTAGATGCTTTTATTTCCTTTTGTTGTCTGACTGCTATGGCTAGGACTCCAATTACCACGCTGAATTAAAGTGGTGAGAATGGACACCCTTATCCTATCCTGATCTTAGAGGGAAAGCTCTCATTTTCCCCTCATTTGTTCCCTCTAAACCTAGTTTGTTGAAGGTTTTTTATCATGAATGGGTGCTGTGCTTCATCAATTTTTTTCATCTATGGAGGTGAACATATGGTTTTTATTCATTCTCTTATTAATATGATGTATCATGTTGATTGACTTGTGAATATTGAACCATCTTTGCATATCTGAAATAAATCCCACTTCATCACAGTGAATAATTTTATTAATGTATTATGGGATTCAGCTTGCTAATATTTTTTGGAGGGTTTTTGCATATGTATTCATTAGGGATATTGATCTGTAGTTCTCTCTCTCTCTTTTGTAGCATCTTTATCTGGTTTTAGTATCAGGGTAATAATGATGGTCTTGTAAAATTCATTTGGAAGTTTCCTTCCCCTTATGTTTTTTGGAATTTTTTGAGAAGAATATGTATTAACTCTTTTTTAAATGTCTTGTAGATTCACCTGTGAAGCTATCAGGTCCTAGACTTTTATTTATTGGGGGTTTTTTGATTACTGATTCAACTTCTTTGCTGTTAATTGATCTATTCAAATTTTCTATTTCTTCCTGATTCAGTCTTGGGATATTATTTGTTTCTAGGAATGTATCCATTTCTTCTAGGTTGTCTAATTTGTTGGTATGTAATTTTTTTAATATTCTCTCATAATCTTCATATTTCTGTGGTGTCAGTTGTTATTTTTCTTCCTTCATTTCTGATTTTATTTTTTAAGCCCTCTCTCTCCTCTTTTTAATGAGTTAAAGGTTGGTCAATTTTGTTTATCTTTTCAAAGAACCAGTTCTGGGTTTCATTAATCTGTTCTATTGTTTTTTAGTGTCTATTTCATTTGTTTTTGCTCTTATCTTTATTATCTTCTTCCATCTGTTGGCTTTGGCCTTGCTTGTTCTTCTTTTTCAAACTCCTTTAAGTGTGAGGGTAGGTTTTTTATTTGAAATTTTTCTTCTTGAAGTAGGCCTATATTGCTTTAATCTTTCCTCTTAGTACAGTTTTTGCTGTATCCCAAAGATTTTGGACCATTATGTTTTCATTTTCACTTGTCTTCATGTATTTTTTATTATCTCTTTGATTTCTTGGTTGACTCATTCATTGTTTAGTACCACATTATTTAATATCCATGTATTTGTTCTCTTTCCAAATTTTTTCTTGTGACTGATTTCTAGTTTCCTGGTGTTGTGTTTGGAAAAAATGCATGATATATCTTTAGTCTTTTTGAATTTGTTGAGACTTGTTCTGTGGCCTAACATGTGATATTTTCTGGAGCATTTTCCATGTGTGCTTGAAAAGAATATGTATTCTGCTGTTTTGGGGTGGGATCTTTTAAATGTCTGTTAGTTGCTTCTGATCCAATGTGTCATTCAAAACCACTGTTTCCTTGTAGATTTTCTGCCTGGATGATTTATTCATTGATATAAGTAGGTGTTAAAGTCTTCTACTCTTATTGTGTTACTGTTAGTTTCTTTCTTTTCTTTTATCTTCTTTTTTGTTTTGTTTTGTTTTGTTTTTACCTGCTTTATATATGTGGGTGCTCCTATGTTGGGTTCATAAATACTTCTAATTGTTACATTTTCTTGTTGGATTATTCTCTTTATAAGTATGTGATGTCCTTTATTGTCTCTTGTTATATTACTTTTTTTAAAGCCTGTTCTTTCAGATATAAATATTGCTATCTCAGCTTTCTTTTCACTTCCATTTATACAGTAAATATATTTTTATCCCTTCACTTTCAGTCTGCATGTGTCTTTAGGTCTGAAATGGGTCTCTGATAGGCAGCATATCGATGGATCTTGCTTTTCTTAGTCTATTCAGCCACCCTATGTCTCTTATTGGAAAATTTAGACAATTTACATTCAAAGTAATTATTTAAAGGTATGTACTTACTCCCATTTTGTTACTTGTTTTACAATTGTTTTTGTTATGCTCCATTCTTTCTCTTGCTCTCTTACTTTGTGTTTTAATGGCTTTCTTTAATCATATGCTTGATTCCTTTTTCTCTAGTTTTTGTGTGTCAGATAGGTTTTTGATTTCTGGTTACCAGAAGGCTCATATATGACATTTTATGCATATAACAGTCTATATTAAGTCACGTAAGTTTAAACACTACATTTTTACTACTCTCACATTTTATGTACACAGTATCATACTTTACAGCCTTTTATTTTGTGAATCCCTAGGCTGATTTTTATAGATATAATTGATTTTATTGCTTTTGTGCATTAACCTCTGTACCAGTTTTATAATTGGCTAATCTAATCTACTGTTTTTGTTATGTTTGTATTTACCTGCAATTTTTTTTCCTTTCTTAATTGTCTTACTCCTGATTATGGCCTTTACTTTTCATTCAAAGAATTTAATGTTTATTGTAATGTTAGTTTTAGAGGAGACAAACTCCTTTAACTTTTGTTTGTCTGAGAAACTCTTTATCTCTCCTTCTACTCTTAATGACAACCTCAGTGGATAGAGTATTCTTGGTTGCGAGTTTTTTCTTTCAGCACTTTGAATACATCATGCCATTCTTTTCCTACTAGCCTGCAAAATTTCTGCTGAAAAGTCAGCTGATAGCCTTGTGGTATTTCCCTTGTATGTAACTATTTTCTTTCCTCTTGCTGCTTTTAAAATTCTCACCATATCTCTACATTTTCCCATTTTAATTGTTACGTATTATTGGGTGGACCTCCTTGGTTTGATTTTATTAGGTTCTTTCTATGCCTCATGGATCTGGATATGGGTTTCCTTCTAGATTTGGGAAGTTTTAAGCTATCATTTCCTCAAATAAATTTTCTGCTCCCTTCTTTGTCTCTTTATCTTCTGGGATACCTATAATGTGTATATTATTATGTTTGATGATGTTGCTGAATTCCCTTAACCAAGTCTCATTTTTAAAAAAAAATATTCTTTTTTTCCTTTTGCTCTTCAGCTTGATTTCTTTCTATTACACTGTCTTCTGGCTTGCTGGTTGATTCTTTTGGCTCCTCTAATCTATTATTGATGTCTATTATTAATGTCCTCTAGTGTCTTTTAAATTTCAGTCAATTCTTCATCTCAATATATATACGTGTATATACACGTATATATATATCATATATATATTTATATTTATATTCATTAATGGTCTCACTGAGGTCTCACTGAAAATCTCACTGAGCTTCTCCATTCTTTCAATCCCAGTAAGTACCTTTATGACTATTACTTTGAATTCTTTATTCTTTATCTGGAATTTTGTTTATCTTCATTTCATTTAGCTCTTATTCTGTAGTTTTGTCCTAGTCTTTCATTTGGGACATATGCCTTTGTTTCCTCATTTTATCAGACTTTCTGTGTTTGTTTCTATTTATTAGGAAAGACATAGATTTTGAAAGTAGTGACCTTATGAGGAACAGGTCCTCTGATGCCCTGTAGCAAAATGACCCCTGTTCACCCAAACTAGATGCTTCAGGAGTGTCACCTTTGGGGTTGTGTGTGCTCTACTATTGTGGTTGAGCTGCATTTGCCTTTAGTCCAGTCAGTTACAATGGCCCACTTTTTCTGTTGTGACTACACTAGCAGGTTTGAGACCTGTCTTGGTCCACCATGGACTTGTAGTCAGACCAGATTCCTTCAGTCCATTTCAGTTTGGCTATTGTACCCACCTGTAGGGTGCTCTCCCTGCCTTCTTCCCTGAGAGGTTCTCATTCATGGGAAGGCCAGCAGTCATACCAGATGTTTGCCCCTAATCCATCTGTTGGGATGCAGCAACCATGAATTGCAGGGCTGTGCTGTCTTCTGAGTGCTTTTTTTTGGTGAATGGGGCCAGCATTCAGATCAGATACCTGGCCCCAGTCCATCCCCTAGGGCTTCAAGAGGCACTAATCTACAGGGCATTCTATATGCTTTTCCAGTTATAAGATTCAGCCATTGGGACTACAGTCAGACTTGTGTGTATGGCTATCTTCCCCCTCTCCCAGGAAGAAATCAATTTGGAGTGGTGCTGGTCCTCCTGATGCTGCATGGAAGATAAGGCATGGAAAGAGCTACTTTAGAGGGACTCCTGCAGAGTGTGACAGTTTCAATGGAACAGATCTGTAGAACACATAGGGTGTGTGATGTTATCAAGGTAGTTAAAAAGTGTTTTTGCTCATTCCTGCAAGTGTCAGGCTATGTAGGCTGGCAGGATGAAGGAGAGAGAAATGGCACCCATAAGCCCTTTGTTCTTGAAGTTTCCTAAAGATCCTTGCTCCTCCTGTACAAGTTCTTCAATTAATAAATAAATCACCTTCACATATACTCCAGGTGCTTTTAAAACTGCTTCTTCTATACTGTATGTCTGTGGGGTTGTTTGTTATGTTGTCTCTGTGAAGGCAAGGACTCAGTTTCTTATTGCCCTTCAACACTCCCAGAGCTAAGCCTGCTTATTTTTAAATTAGCCACAGTTAAGCCCCACTGGTATTCAAAGCCCCATATTTTGGGGACTCATCTTCCTAGGCAAGGTACCTGCTTGAGTTGCCTTGTGTAGGTTCTTTTCCTATCTCTTCTCTGTACTTATGGTGTCCTTTCCATCTGTGATTAGTTTCTCCAGGAGTTTGGTCCCCTTCTGCATCTCCAACCCTTCTACTCTTTTCAATGTGGTCTCCCTTCTAGGATTACCTTTGGAAAGTCTGTTCTTTTGGTGTTTGGGTCATTTTCTGGGTTGACTGCTATCTAGGTGTGTCTGTGGGATAAGGTGAGTTTAGGAGTCTCCTAGTCTGCCTTCTTTTCAGAAGTCTCTGAAAGGATATATATCAAAATATGTACAGTGGTTATTTCTAGATACTGTATATACACATGTCAGCTATTTTTATTTTTATATGTGTTTTCATTATTCAGTGTACTTTTTGTTTGTATTAGTGTTTGTATTAGTTTTGGGATAAGAATAAAAGATAATTTTAAAATTAGAAAGAAATGAATAACTTTGAATAAGAAACATAGAGTGATTAAAAGTAATATCTTTTTGTTTTTACTTTTTCTGTGTCTGGGCATGGTATGAAGGAGTATAGCAGATTATCATAAACTTTGGAATTTAGATAAATATATTTGAAGAAGTGTAAGACTGTTATTAAAATAAGAATGTTAAAATACCTTTGAATTGAAAGAGACCTTGTAGGTCCAATTTTTACCTAAATGATTATCCCCTTAAAAATGCCTCTTCTTGCTATCTTGCATTTGTTACATTATCTGATGGTTTACCTATGACACAGCAAGTTCACAAAGAAAGGAAATATCTTTCTCATTTTTATTTTCTAGGTGCCTATTATATGAAATATCAAGAAACATTTGCTGAACAAATAATTCAACGAATGAATGCATGGGAGGCTACCTTTTCTAGCTTTGTATGGATTCTTCTATTAAAATATTGTAAATTCCTCAAGTGAATGATAGTACAGCTTGTACAAATTTCAGTCTTCAGGTAGGTGTTTTGTTTATATTAAAGAGTCAATAAATGTCTGTCAATTGGACTTCCCAGATACTTTAACAGAACAGTCTATAGAGTAATAAAAGGCTACCCAGAACACTTGAGTCATAATTATATTGCTTCCCAAGTAGCAGAAAACAGAACACCATCTATTATACTTGACTTCAGCTGTACACTCAAATATAATTAATAGCCTGAAAATTTTTATGAATGAAAGAACATGAGCTTTTAGTGAATTTCTGGCGTTTGGTGGCTCACTAAGAAGGTTTTATAAGGTAAGATAGTTGCTGTCTCTGAAATCATCTCAGAAAATAGTATCAAGCTTCAGTAATCAAACCAATATAACGTGTAATTAGGAGGCTTTATTTAAAATATGCTTTTACATAAATGGTTTATTTCCCACAATAATAGATGGAGATCAGGGAGCTAAGTGATTTCCTCAGAGTTATACAATTCATCAGTGGTAAAAGCAACACTCCAACATAGCTCTATGGGCTTTAAAACAAGATCTTTCATATTTACAGAAAACTCTTAACTTCTGTGGTAATTCTGAGAATAAAGGGAAAGGAGCAGTCACATCCATTCCTTCACACACTCCCATTTCTACTTCCATGAATATTACCCTGGATATTATCAACCCTCCATGATAGGAGATGAATAAATTTTGTAAAACAAAAAGGTAGAGAGTCAGAAAAACAAACTTAAAATTTACAAATGTTGTAAATCTCTGTGTGATATCTATACATAGTGGTTCTCATATATACATATATATGAATAAGATGTATATGATATATATGTTTATCTGTATGTGATATAAATGCTATATAAATACATATATGAATATATATAAATGCTGAGGTCTCACTATCTCTAATATGGCAACAATTCCTAGAACATAATAGCATGATAATAGTTACCAAAATTGAATAATTATATTTTAATATTTGAAGCTTTTTCAAAAAAGATTACCCTCAGTTATCATCATAGTAATAGAAAAGGAATAATAACCTGAGAAATAATCAAAGAATTACACATTTCACAAGGATGGCTTACACATTTCACAAGGATGGTTTTATGTTCTAAGATATCTCATAAGTTTCAAGTCATCTATAATGGTGAATTACTGAATGCAAAAATACAAAACCTTTGAGTTTTATTTGCTTTGAATTTTTTGGTTCCTCTTTAGAGTATTCATTATAAGATTCTAGTTAATTCAAAATAAGCAAAGCCCATAATGTAATTGTATACTTTATTTGTAAAGATAAACAACATTTGAGCTTCATGGTGTTTATAAGACCAGATATTATATGAAACAAAATCTACATGTTACTATCAATAATTGTATCCCACAGTTAGGGTACTTTAAAAGATTTCTCATAAAAATGCTGTTAATTTTTTTTTGCCTTTAACTAGCTAATTTATTAAAATAAGTAGGATTCTGAGGCCAAAGACCTAGGTCCTGTGCTATGGAGCCAAAGAGATATTCAATTTATGGAATTGGGACTATCTCAGTACTCTCTTATAATATCATGCCAGATTCATATAGTTTCCCCCATGTTTCTCAGAATTCAATCTCCTTTCCCATACATAAAGGAAAAAGAACTTAATATAAAGCTGTGAAAGAGTAATGCAATACATGTAAAGACATTTTATAAGACTCTAGCTGGATTTTGCCCCAAAAGATTTGGAAAAATTTGAACTAGCATGGATGAATTGATCAGGATCTGGGGTTAATTAAAATGTAAAAATCCAATATTCTAGGGACACCTGGGTGGCTCAGTTGGTTAAGCAGCTGCCTTTGGCTCAGGTCATGATCCCGGTGATCCTGGGATCGAGTCCCACATTGGGCTCCTTGCTCAGCAGGGATCCTGCTTCTCCCTCTGCCTCTGCCTGCCACTGTGTCTGCCTGAGCTTGTGCGTGCATGTGTGCGTGCGCTCTCTCTTTCTCTCTAATAAATAAATAAATAACATCTTAAAAAATTAAAAAAATCCAATATTCTATATAATTTCAGCTAATTAAGAAACTTTCAGGTTGAATTAAAGACTTTTGTAGCTTTTCCAGGATTCTTATTTCCA
Organism: Taxidea taxus jeffersonii; assembly: GCA_003697995.1. NCBI lineage: Eukaryota > Metazoa > Chordata > Mammalia > Carnivora > Mustelidae > Taxidea > Taxidea taxus. The sequence goes on along the minus strand of ML104906.1, from coordinate 49,468 downwards.
TTCCCAAAACTCAACAATTGAATTCTAAAATCTAAATAAAATAGTTTTAGAACATTTATTTCTCTTGAAAGAATTGTCTTTTTTTTTAGCAAGCTTTTAACTATTAATATTGAAGTGCGAAACTTCAATGACAGCTATGGTTTTTTTTTTTTAAGAAAAATAAAAAGACCTTATTTTCTGATGTTTTAGAGAAGGCAGAAGTTCAGTACATTTTTACAGTGATATAAGATATTTCTCATGACTGAAAAGCACAGAAACGATGTGATACCTATCCCATCTATCTATAATAGATTTTGGATAATGCCAGGAGGGAAAGAATGGAGGAGATACTTGGGAAAGTAGCATCAGCCTAACTCTGGGTTTTACAGATCTCTTGAAACAGTCAAGGAATGTTAAGGATAGGTCAGTTGACTGGTTATAAACGATGTGTCCTTAGTTTCTCAATAGAGAGCTCCTTAGCATAGCATGTAAGGTTTTTTCTTATTTGGTCTACCCTGTATTTGTACCCTCATTCCCTTTAGTCCACCTACTGCAGCCACATGGATACTTTCTTTTACCTGAATTTCCTATACATCTTATATTTCTCTCTTTCATGGAATGATATACTTTATACACTGAATTGTTTCTAATAGCTCTCTACTTGAAATTTTCTATATATTTGGAACTTCACCTTTCAACACCCATTTCAAATACCAGTGGCTATGCACCATCTTTTCATCCCTCATCTAGGCTGGTGACTTCTATCTCTGTGCACCCATACCATTGCCTGAAATGATTTAGTTATATTTCACTTTACAGTGCATTTATTCACTTTTTTAGTATGCCAATTGGAGTATTATGTCAAATCCTTTTTCATCTTTGTCTTTCCTTTGCTAAAGTCCAAAATATAGTAGGGTCTGAAAAGCAATCTTACCTAAGGGATTGTCTATTTTAGGTGACTACATAATATAAAAAAAAAAAATTTGTGTGTGTTTTTTTTTTTTAATATTTTATTTATTTTATAGAGAGAAAGAGAGAGAGAGAGAATGCACAAGCAGGGGGAGGAGCAGAGAGATAGGGACAAGCAGACTCCTCCCTGAGCAGGGTTCCCTGATACAGGGTTCAGTCCGGGGACTGCTGGACCATAGTCTGAGCTGAAGGCAGACATTTACCTGACTGAGCCACTCAGGTACTCCAAAAAAATATTTATTTTTAAAGAAACTATAAAATTACCATTTTAAGGTCATTTTCCTCTATTCATTCTACTGGTTTCACCACAGAATTGGGGTACTCAGACTTTACAGCTATATATTTATATATATTGTAATGTTTAGGTATTTAATGATCTAGATGTACATGATATGTTTGAAAATTTAACTCTTTATAATGATCTCTTTGTAGTTCTTATAGATTTTGGTATAGTTTATAAAATGGCAAATGACTCATTAAGAAATTCTTTTCCTTGGGTCTGAATCTATATAGCTAGTTAAAATTTGAATCAAATCTATGTTTGCAATTTTCCCTGAAGTATAATATTTTGGAGTGTCACTCCAAATGTCATTTAGTAATTCTGTTTAATGGTGATTTATGATTACCCATGTAATAGCCCAATATTCAAAATGAATTCAAATATTAATAAAGGCACACTTTCATTTAATCATTTAAACTTTCCCTGAATATTCAAGTTGAGGATTTCTGTTTTATATTGTATGTCTTAGGAATTCCACCTGTCAGACATTTGGTTAATTATAGTTGACAATTATCTGTATATCTTATAAGAGATTTAGGGAAAATTTAAAGAGGCTTGAAAAATACTCTTTACAAAATTAAGTTGTTATGTAGTTTTTGACAGTTGTATAATTTGAAGTGTATTACATTTTCATTGAGTAGCATTGCCCATGTATTCTATCAATCACAATTTCTGTAGCACAGTTGGTGTTTTATTCTAGGTTTAAGGAAGATAAAAAGAACATTCTGTGATAAAATAAGTTCACGGAAACTTTAACTTAAAAAAATCAATAGCATTTTTACTCTTTATTTTTATCAATGCAGGAATTCTCAGATATTCAAATTCGTTGTGGATTTCCAAAACAGCTGACAGAATATGAAGCATATTTACTCATATGATTTTTTTGAGGAACATGTTAAGTCATTGGTACTATAAATAGGTCTTATTTCTTTAAATACATTTTAGGAAAGCTAATATAAGTCCAACTGTCCTAATCTAGGGTTACTTGTTCGTCTTCTTCTTATTAGTGTTCAGGGAGATTAATTTACCAATCAAATTAGAAGAGAATCAAATTCCATCCTTGAAATTGCATTGTGTGTGTGTGTGTGTGTGTGTTTAATTTCAGTCACATAAATTTGTGTATATGTGCATGTGTTGAATGTTTTTGACATTCTTAAAATGTCATGCATCATGGAAACTAGAAATGCTATTGATTATCAGGAAAATAATATGTTGAGTCTAGAAAATGTAATGATAGAAGCAGAGAAGTCATGGCATACTACACTTTAAAGGTCAAATGCCTGAAATTATTTAATTATCTTTAGTTAAGAATTGATTTAGATTTGACTAAATTCTACTTGAATAGTTTTATTCATTTTCATTCTTATGTTTTCTCTATGGCAGTGGAGGGATGGGAAACAACTTATCACTCTTTGGAAGCATTTACATTGAATTAAGGTCCAAGAGATCCACATTACATGAATACTTTACAAGGATTATTTGTCAAGCACAATTTAGCTAATAAGTGTATGATTCAAGGCCTCAGATTTTTTCAAACATGAAATGAATTAGTTCCATGGAATCCAATATATTTTTTCAATCCCAGGCTGTGATGCTAGAATCTAAATTTCAGAATGCTTTTGTGTCACCAAAAAAAAAAAACAAAAAAAACAAAACACCAATTGTTCAAGAATTTTAGAGTTAATGCTTTTCTATTCTAGGAGGTGAAGCCATCTGAAGGTTTAATTATTTCTGTAACTGTGCAAAATATTGTACCTTTGAAACTGCCTATCTAGCAGCAAACATATGCCTATAAGAATGATTTCTATGTCTTAGATGGGTGTTTTTATATACCAGTAGTTCAGATTGGCTAGGGCATAGATGTGTGTGTGTGTGTGTGTGTGTGTGTGTGTGTGTGTGTGTGGTTTTATATTCTTCTAAAACTTAGTGACACAAAGCAGCTACAACGTATAGTAAAGCGATGGAACTAGGAGGCTGGACACCTGAGTTCTAAGACTGTCTCTGCCTGTTTGCTCTAAGACTTGGAGCAAGCCATTTCAACTCTTATAACCATTTTTTTCATGTATAGAAGAGAAAGTTGAACTTGATACATGATACATTTCACATCCCTTTCAGCACCATAATTCTATATGTATTTGAGAAGCCTGCTCTGCCCCTTCTTAAAACTGATACAACAATACCTATTTCACAAGTCATCTTTGGTAAAACTCTTTAAAATTCTCAAAGGACTGACACCCTATATAATGGGATAAAAAATAATATTTATGGAGTATTACTTCTTCTGTTCCAGATTTATCTTCTGAAAGATTACTGAGCAAATCACTCCTTTTATCAGCATAGTTTGTGGTTTCTGCAGCTGTACTGCGTACTATCCTAGTTCATGGACTGTCACGGCAACTGAACATCATGAATTTTGACTTGGCTGTTTGGAGAAGTTGCGAAGTGACTGGAAGTAAACTCAGTTAAGGAAAGTTTACTAAGCCAGCATGTGAAAGGACTCTTCAGTGTCTTTCCCAGAGTCCACATTTAACTATGACCATAATACGTTTTTGTTTCATTCTTTCTTACCCTAAAGTAAACTCAAACTAATATAAGCCTCTAGAAATAGTAACAAAATTAATTTGAGAAAAGCACTGTACCCTGGGCTGCTTTGTTCTACAAAGACTAAAGTTAATAAATGGACTATGTGAGAGGAAGTTCCAATGGCCATATTTCTTTGAGTGTCTTGGACTTCAAAGGAGGATTTGTGAAGGAACCAGGAAAGCTTCAGGTCTTTTGCAGTATCAAGCAGGTAGAGCCCATCAATGGCAATCTAAGGAATTAGAATTACACATGAAAATAAGCCATAACTGTAACCCATTTATAATGAATTCAAGGCAGTGTGCACAAATGATCTCTTCATGCTCTCATAATCAGAGAAATAAAGGAATACAAAAACTTTTCAAAGATACTAGTTTTCACTTTCAGTATTTTCGGGAATGGATGCTCTTCACCCTATGCCTGATTCAAATTTTCCTCCTTGGTTCTTTCCAACAAATAGAATTGCTCTTTCTATTGTGTTCTTGTTCTAGAGTAGACTCTACCTAGAGAAATACAGTGTGTTTTTGTTTTGTTTCAAATAAAAGTGGGATGGATACACATCATTCAGGAAAATCTCTTATTTAAATTTGAATGCTCATATGTCATGTAAGATTCCCTTTCCTATCACCCATCATATATACTATACTCATTGTTTACTCTAGCCCAACTGTCCTGGCTTCAAGATTCTGAGTATTTGTCTCATTCCTCTTGCTGTGCGTTCACACATAATATTCTATCTCTAGCTGTAATGCTTTTCTATTCTTCAAGTTTAATCACAAGTTCTCAAGAATCACTGTTATCTGATTTCTTGTTTCCTCTTACCAGATGGGAAAATATATGTACATGTGTATATGTTTATTATGATTCTCATCAAACAATGTTATTAAAACTTATTTTTTTAAATATTTTATTTATTCATTTGATAGACAGAGATCACAAGTAGGCAGAGAGGCAGAGAGAGACAGAGGAGAAAGCAGGCTGTCCACAGAGCAGAGAGCCCGATGCGGGGCTCGATCCCATGACCCTGGGATCATGACCCGAGCTGAAGGCAGCGGCTTTAACCCACTGAGCCACCCAGGCGCCCCTTATTAAAACTTATTAATCATGATAGTTAATAATCACTGATTTCCTTATCTGTTTTCTCCTAATTCAGTTGTGAGCTCCATGAAGAACAGAGTTCTGTCTCCCATGTTTGCACTTTTGTACCTCACACAGTGCCCAAGTGTGATGTATGTTCATGCTCAATAATGGAGTAAGTTAAATAATGATACTTGGAATTTTATGCAGGGTGCAGATATATATTTGATAAAAAGTAAAGGAAATTCAGTACTGGTCCTGAGGTTTGTTTTTTCTTTCTTTTTTACATAAAGATTTTATTTATTTGACAGACAGAGAATATGAGGAGGCAGAGAGGCAGGCAGAGAGAAAGAGGGAGAAGCAGACTCCCCGCTGAGCAGAGAGCCCAATGCAGGGCTCCATCCCAGAATCCTGAGACCATTATCTGAGCTGAAGGCAGAGGCTTAACCCACTGGGCCACGCAGGTGCCCTGAGGTTTGGTTTTTCAATTGTTGTTAAACTTTATTTTAGAATTGGAAAAAACATTGAGGTAATGGGATGTCATTAAAAATTGCATTACTCAGGGACGCCTGGGTGGCTCAGTGGGTTAAGCTGCTGCCTTCGGCTCAGGTCATGATCCCAGCGTCCGGGGATCCAGTCCCGCATCGGGCTCTCTGCTCGGTGGGGAGCCTGCTTCTCCCCTCCCCTCTCTGCCTGCCTCTCTGCCTACTTGTGTGATCTGTCTATCAAATAAATAAATTAAAAAAAAATTGCATTACTCAGAGATTTTGAAGTAGAATTACCCAGGATTATTTTTCCTCTGTGCTTAGAATAGTTCCAATATGTTCAGCTGAGAGAAAAAGACCTAAAATGTAATGGAAATACTTAAAACACTAGGAGGGGTCCCTTTTAATGAGGAAGTTAGTAATTACCTGAACATCACTATAATATTCTGTACTGATTTGGATGCTTCCATGCAAAAGAATAAAAACCCATAAGGACTAGGAGCTTTCTCACACACCCTCACTTTGTAAAGAATATAGAAACAAGGATATCTGAATATCAAGGTCATGGGCAGCGGTGCCAGGGGAGATGGGGTGATTTCCTTTAAGGTTTTCACGAGTCTCATGTTAACACACACAGAGTAGTTAGAAGGAAACTGAGAGAGGTCCATAGTTATTGGTTCTGGCTAGAAAATATCTGTAACAGGGTTCAGTGAATGTGCTAAATATATATGCAGTTTCTACAGAAACAAAATAAAAAACAAAACTTCAGATTTAGTTTCTAAAGGAAAAAATAATTCAGTGCAGTCTACTTCACATAACCCTCTACAATGAACAATAAAATGGCTGTAATGTACATGATTTCTTCCCATATGGAAAAATTATATTTGTGTAGCCTTGTTCTAGTTGAAAGCTTCTTTTCAAGCTGTTTATGTAAAATGTATATGGTGCTTTGAAAGATGTTGGATGATATCAAGTGAGGATTTTTTTTTTATTTTTAAATATCTGGTGCTCTACCATGATATGTATTCTTTGACTATGACACAAAGGAACATATTTTCATATAAATCTCACTTATACATGCATGCAATACAATTTTAGTGCTTTTAAAAATACATGTAAACCATATTCCTTCTACCTGGAGAGAGAGAAAAGAAGTGAGTGAATTGGTAAAAATGTCTAGAAGAGATGAGGAGCCTGGAGTGCTACTGAGTTTAGGATAATCCACACAATAAAATGATATGGCACACAGCATAGTATCAAATGCCTACAGGCAATAAAATCATTTAACAATACTAACTTGTAAGCTTGCCTTTCTAAATGTCATTGGACCTTGTTTTAATAAATACAGTTTGCTACTGATATGACAGGTAACACAGAACATATTTTCCATGCTGGTTTCAAGGTCAAATTTTATTTTCAGAATGAGGACATCTTATCGTGGATATTTAGAGCATCATTTCCTAGTCAATATATTCTCTGACATTTGGCTTCTTGGAAGTCCAACAATATTTTAAATGCTAGCAATTATTGAACACTTACTATGTGCTAGCTAGCCACTGCTCTAAGCAGTGGTATTCCTTAGGGAAATTATTGCTAACGCTGTAAGGCAACTGCCAAGTCTCAGTGGCTTAAGACAACAAAGGTATATTTATCATTCATGTCACAGTTTAATTGGATTTCAGGAGGCAGCCTTCCACATTGTGATCAAAGATGCTGGCTCTTTCTAACTCTGCTTGAAATGGCCAAAAAGCAAAGTAAGAGAACAAAGACCATGCCAGGCATTTTGTGGCAAGAACTGGAAGGGGCATATATCACTTTGAATCACACTCCTCTGACAGAAGCACGGTGGTGTTACCCTAACCTAAATGAAAGGAAGCTGGGAGATAAAATCTTCAGGGCCTCGGAAGTTAAGAGTGGGTGTGGTGCACATTTAGATAGTCTGTGCCACTTTACTATTAATTTGTTTTATTCTCACAGCATAGGTACTATTATTATCCCTGTTTCACAGATGAGAAAACCAAAGCACAAAGAATTACATACATATCCCAAGTTTTAAAACAAGTAAATGATAGAGCTGAGAATTAAAACTACAAAAATGGAAGTTTGAACTTCTAATTGTTATGAACACAAAGTTCAATGAAATTGTCATTTAAATAATAAAATAATTTAATTTACTAGACATTATTATCTATGTTTTTCAAACCCAAGAAGGAAATTCTTGCTTCTTAACAGATTATTTTAATGCTACTTACCACTTCATTGCTACTCCCAGTTTCTGTGTCTGAATATGTGTGTACATGTGTGTATGTGTGTGGATGTGTGCATTTTGAAATATATTCCTTCTATTTGCTGAGTTTTATCTCAGAGCTATCATTATCAGTCACCTTTGTCATCACTGCAATATTTATTAAATGCTGTGGTCAGGAACTGAGATAGATATTTCAGATTGAAAAAGCTTGGGAGGTGGTTGAGCACTTGTATTATTATAATTTATTTTATCTATTTTTTTAAAGATTTTACTTATTTCAGAGGGGGAGAGAGAAAGAGAGAGAGCAAACATGAGTAGGGGAGGATGCGATGGAGAAGCAGACTCTCAGATGAGCTGGGAGCCCAGTGCGGGGCTCAATGCCAGGACCCTGGGATCATGACCTGAGCCAAAGGTGGATGCCTGACCAACTGAGCCACTTAGGCACTGGTATTAGTACAATTTTAGAGATAAATTGAGACTTGAGAGGTTAAGTGATTTGCCCAAATGACATTCTTACGGGCTAGGAATATTCGTCTCTGGCTCTGGAGTCTGTGGTTTTTCACATTGTTATGATTTTCCATAAATATTCATTGTGAAACAATTGTGAAAAATCTCTGAAATTTTGCCATTTGCATTGTACACTGTATCATGCTGTCCTGTATTCTTGCTAAGATTATTGTTTTTAATCTGATTTCATGGGCATCTTTTGGATACTAGGCATCTAGATTTTGGAAATTTACTGTAAATAGGAATGTGGTAAGTATTGTATAACTGTAGCATGATAAAATCCATTTGGCTAGCATCCTTACTACTCTGGGAACATCTATTGTCCATTATTCGTTGTTTCTCCTATATCTTTAACTCTTAATGCTCTAGGTATTGATTCAATCAGCTTTTAAACATGGTGAGATAAGCCCATCCTCTAAAAGGATGTAAATACGCACAAATAAACACGTTACTGAAAAGTTAGGATATCTAAGAGTGATCACAGTATGTAAACATCCTTCGACCCCTCACCCAACTTCAACTGGTCAGTTCCTGCATTTAATGATAGACTCAGTGAATGCCTATATTTGGCTGTTCTCCAGTGTCTTCAAATTTTTGAAAAAATATTGTTAATTTACAATCGCCGTCTGTGGAAAGGTGAGTTTCAGCCATATATTCTGACATCATTCCTCCCTCTTTTGTGAAACCCTGTCTTCCCCTATAGCTCTTGCGGCACTCTATTAATTGTCTACTTTCCCCCTGGAAGTTTGTAATTTTTTGTTTCCATTTGAAGGCACTCAGAGATTGTTCTTGGGTCCACATCATGCCTCACTTTCCCCTTTCCAATTATACTGTCTTCCATTTCCATGGCTTCAAATACCAAGGCTATATCAATAGCTTCTGAATTTGTATTGTTAAGCCATAATCCCCTATTACTTCCAGACCAATATAGTCAACTGACATCATCAACATATTCAATGTTCAATTGTTAATCTCTTCCTTAAGTTTTCCTTACCTCCAGTTTCCTGTATCTTGATAACCAGCACCATACTGTTCAGGTCAGAAACCTGAGTGTCAATATTTATATTTAACTTTACCTTATTAACTTCCACCTCACATCCAATTATAGAATCTGCTTTTTCTTTATCAACCTCTACCCTCTAGCAAGGCTTTATCCATATTGTAGCCAGAATGATTTTTTAAAAAGAAAATCTGATCATGCCATTATACTGCTTAAAACCCTTTGACATCTTTAGAAGTACTTAGAATAAAGTAAAATTAAGTAACATGACAAATAAGACCTCTGCTTTACACTAGAACCTTATCACTCTCTCCCTCCCTCTCCTTATTATGCCTCAGCTATATTAGTGTTTATTGTGTCTCAAAATATTCCCATCTTTCCCAGTATTGGACATTCACATATGCTTTTCTTCTCTCTGAAAGAAATATCCTTATTTTACTCTCCTCCTAACCCCCACAAAACCATATGTAACAACATAAATGCTGCTTCTTCAGAAACATTTTTGTAGTGAATATAAATCCCAGGCCAAAACAGTATTGATTTTTGTTTTAGCAGGCAGCTAGATTTGGCTAAACATAAATTCTAAATTGTGCTCTCCTACAGCAGGTAGCAGCTAAAATATATGTTCCCTTCTTCTACCTTAGGTAGGCTGTTTTGAATCTGTCCCAGACACGCTGGGTTCAGGGACCAGCCACAAATGTGGGCTCAGCCTCTGTTGCTCTCTGTTGGGATCCTCCCCTTTACCTTGCAGCTTCTGTGGGAGCCCAGAAATATTTCCTCTGATTCTTCAAGCCAATAAGAAAGATCAGGCCTTTAGCAAAGATTTTTGGCCTTCACAGTGGTGACTGAAACTTCCTTCAAGAGAAAAGCTATGAACATGGGAAACTTGATGAGTGCTGTTCTCTTCTGCCAACGTGTTCACTACTCACCAGTTACTGCTCACTACTCATTTGCTTCCAGGTGTGTGTGTGTGTGCATGGGCTTGTGTGCATGGGCATAAATTTATATTTTGTTCAGTGTTTACCACTGTTTTTTACAGGAGGGTTTTTCTGTTAGGATACTTCTCCACCATTACCAGAAGCACAATGTGTATACAAACAAACAAAATATTGAGTACCAATTTTGTGTCAAATACTCTAAGTGGTAGCAAGTGGTCTCTGATCTAATAAGATGCGTGTTCTGTGGGAGAGAGACATTAAACAAATATCCAAATATTAGTTAAAATTGTCAAAATGGTTATGAAAGTGAATTTCAAGGGTGTATGAGACTATTTATTCCAGGAAAACTTATCTCCTGAGTTGAATTAGAAAAGGCTTCTAGAAGAATAAAAGATTAGCTAATACTTGAGAGTTATTACAAGATAACTGCCCAAGGAAGTCAGGGTCAGCTAGAGTGGAAAAGCGTTCCATGTAGAGGAAACATTGGATTAGAATCTTTTTTTTTTTTTTTTGACTAGATTTCTTAAAGCAAGAAGGAATCTTGGAAAGAACGTCAATGTGATTAGTTTAGACAATGAGGCAAGATAGCTAATGATAGAGATTTTGTTTCAGAAGAAATAGAAGGTTATTGAAGCATTTTACGTGGTGGAATCATTTTGCCATTCTTTTAGTTGGACCATAAAAATAGCATTTTTATTTTATTTTTATTTAATTCATCACTTCTAAATTTTTAATGCAAAAATTTATCATAATATAATGTATTTTGCAAATTGTGTTTTCAATTGTCTTTATAGGGTAAGAATTTTCCTGTCTAATTAATTTTTATAAATATTTTGTCAGGTGTATGGTATGCCAATGAATGTAGGCACTATAAGTTTTTTCAACTATTTACCAAAATTTATTTGATTTTTTATTAGCCAATTCACATAAACCTACTATGAATATTGCCATACAAAAACATTTTTTACATTTAGGAAGCTAAACTATTAAAGGTATCTTATCATAAACCTTGAGAGTTTAAAGATAAAATTTCTTATAAAATAACATTAATGGAGATTAAATTTAACATGGAGAAATTAAACTAACATTTTTAAATGAATCACTTTCAATAAAAGATCATTTACATAGCTGAATGTCAAATACCTTTGTGAATGGCCAAGTGAATGAAAATATTGAATAAGAAGGTTTCCATCATAGATCATCTACATTCATTTTTAAGGAGGAGTTTTTTAGGATGCCACAAGCTGCTTTTGAGCATTAACATGATTACATTTGTGATTTTATTCACACAAATTGCTTGAGAAACTCCAAATACCTTAATTACCTCACAGCTGCATATTTTCAAACTTGTTTGAAGATTTTCCAGGGAAAGTGCACTTCATATCTGGTTAAGAGAACTATTCCAAGTGAAAACCATGATTCAGCTTTCTTTGTATTAAATCTGTTCATGAATGAAAATTACAGCCGAGGATGATTGTGAAGAAAATATTAGAAACTTAAAGAGACAGCAAGTGTTCTAATGATCAAGCAATTAATGAAACTACAGTGTTCCTTTATCATCATCATGTTCCTTTATCTTTCATTATATTAAATAAATTAACATTTTTTCCCATTCTGTAGCTCAGTATAATACTTTGTGCACTTTCCCACCAGACTGTCACCTTCATCTATGTAAACATAAAACTGGTTTACCAGAGCTTCTGGGCAAATATATGATGGATCCAATTCTTAGAGCCTCCTGTCTGTAGGTCTGTAGGTAATGCTGCAGTCATTTTGGATTAGTGATAAACAGTCATGAAATTGGAAACGGGTTCCTCCAGCTTTTCACAGAATCTGAAAAAAAGTAGAACACACACACACACACACACACACACAAATACGTGCACCCAGAAAGTGTGAGTCCAACTCAAACATCATAAAATAATAAACAGTGCATGCTTAATGGCATGCAGGACCATATGAACATATTAAATGACATTGCCTGATGCCAAAGTCAAGTATAGTTTCAACCTTATAGAAATTTAGAGGAATCTTAGCTTAAACTTGAACTAATGACATAGGTTTATGTTTACCATTGTGATAACAGGAAAAATGTTTTACTTTTTCTTCACCTTTCTCCTTTAAAAGAGTTGATAAATGATGCTTTGCCAGTTTATTAGATTTGGAGAAAAGGATTTTAAAACAATAACCACAACAATAATAATGTTGAACATTTAAACTGTGTCAGTTTCCAAATATTACCTCATTTAATTTTCACAACCATCCTATAAGGTGGGTAAAATCACAATTATCACTATTTTGTAGTAGAGAAAATTAAGTTTCTAGGCTGTAACATTATTAACTCATTGTCACAGACAGAGCCAGTATATGGTGATGACATATTTTAACAAAGCTTATTTGGGAATAAGGTGATATCGATTCAAAAGTCCCTGAACTGTACAACATCCCTGTATTGGGAATACTAGACTTTTCCTAATTAGACAATTCAGTTTCTTCTATAGAAATTATATCACACTTCTACTTTGAAATGGCAAGAATGGGCTTCTTTCAAGTCTCCAGGGCTCTTCCTAAGATGTGAGGCCTTGTTTCATTTTGTCTCTTGTTCTTTTTTTTTTTTTTTTTTTCCCCACAGACAACACTGTTACTTCTTACAGCTCTAGGATGTCCAATGCATAGAAGTACTATCAGTCTCCGAAGATTTATAAACAAGGTCATGACGGTTTTCACTTTGTGGTGAAGCCCCCATGATCTCTTTATTCAGGTGTCTCAGAAACTGACACATTGGGAGACCAACAAATTATTACATAGACTCTGTAACTTTCCTAATATCCAATTTAAAGAGATCCCCTTCTGTGTTATTCTACTTAGTCATTCAAGCAGAAAATAGATCCAGCCAGAGACTTCCCTGGGAATGGATAGCAAGATATTCACCTTTTCTTTAAAAAAAAAAAAAAGAGGGAGCACCTGGGTGGCTCAGTGGGTTAAGCCTCTGCCTTTGGCTCAGGTCATGATCCCAGGGTCCTGGGATCGAGCCCCGCATCAGGCTCTCTGCTTGGTAGGGAGCCTGCTTCTCTCTCTCTGCTACCTCTCTGCCTACTTGTGATCTCTGTCAAATAAATAAATAAAATCTTTAAAAAAAAGATATTCACCTTTAACATTTTGTCTTTCTATTTCTTATTATTGGGGAATTTGGCAAGTAAGACATAGACATCTAGGATTTTTTTGTTTTGTTTTTGTTTCTGTTGTTTATTTGTTTTTTCGAGGTAAATTATATGAACTTTAAAACTCCAAGGCATTAAGCACATATTCAAATTTGGGAGCTAACTCTTCCCTTCACTCTGACTTGACCAGTATATGAAAGTCTTTATCCCTGTGATCATCTCTTATGAAATCCTAGGCAAAGATTTCTATATATTCATAATAAAGATAGAAAATACATGAATGATTTGATACCTAAATGGTAATTATCACAAAGCTGAAGTAAGCACTTATTAATATATGGTTTCAAGGGTAAAAAGAAACCCCTGAACTTCTTATATTCATCTCTCACCTGCTCACAGAGACCATAAATTATTAAAGTTAATTATAGAGTCATTCCTTTGATTTAAAGCCCCTAGTCTGGGGTTAAAATTCAAATGCACCTGGGAATGACAACACACCAAGGCTTATAAATCACATTGTGATGAGATAACCAGATCTTTTCATGAAAATATGTTTTGATAGGGCTGAATGTTAAACAGAGATGGGAGTGTGAGCATAAGGAAAAAAAGGGGGAGAGATATGCTCAGAAACCTTGGAAAAGCCTTCACAAATTCATGACAGTCTCTTCACATGCTTACTGTGAACGATAAGGTCATTGTTCATAGTGGCAGAGACAGGGAGGTGAGTCTAATCAGAACACTCGTCATTCACTGCTTCCAGTCTGGAAAACTGGCATATAGTGTGGCAAGTTAGCATCATGTGCAACAAGCAGCACTGAAAATAGGAAACGTTGAAAGAGATTCTCATATGGATACAAACCCCCCAAATAATCAACTGATCTGAGGAGGAGGGAAGGAATCTGAGAAATCATTTATTCTGTATATCTCATCAAAAATCGTTAAGGGGCAGACACTTTGTGTGGCTATAAATCCATGACCGGAACACAAGTTAATGATTCTTCATAAGCAAGGCCCTCATGCTCTCTGTTTTTGTGATTTGTTCAGGCAATGACAGATCTGGGTTAGCATACTAATCACCACCCCAGATGAAATGACCTAATACCAATAAACAGCTTTTTTCATCGTAATAGGCCTTGACCTTGAATCTGAAATGGATCACGTTCCAAATAGTTTAGAGAGTTAATAATATTTGGCAATGATAATGATGATGATTAACACAAACAAAAATTGTGTCTATCATTTCAGCCTAAGTGTTTTTCTGGCATTTTCCAAAGTATAAAAAAGTGAGTCTCTGAAGCCTCTTAATACAGAAACCATTCTGGTACATATGAATTGTCCAAATAGAGTCAGTTTATGCTTACTGAAGGAATCATAAATTTGAATTTCCTCACTTAAGGTTTCATAAAACCTCAGTACCACACTCATGTAAGAATCTTAACATTTAAAATGTTGTTATGCAACAGAAAGAAATAAAACCAAAGACAGACATGATTGATTGTGTATTGTGGAACTAAATTGAATCATTGACTTGGGAGAAAACTTGAGGAAAGGTAAACAAATTAATCAGTTTAATTCTCATTTTTATGCTTAGGCATGGTATAGCAGTACTTGCTGAAAGAGGAAATGGTGAAAACATGGACTGGCCTCAGGAATACTGGAGTGAGATACAAAGAAAGCTAACTCCTAGTTTATTGCTACCAGTGGCAGAGGAGTTTTATTTACATTATCTCATGGAGCATAGCAAAAGTCTAGCTTGATTTTATACCCCAAGCTCCTGTACTAATAAACTATGTAAACAATTCCAACTTCCAGACTGCCCATGCCTGTCTTCTGCCCTTTTGAGGCAGACTTTTGGGGAAAGTGAGTTTTAGGAAACTGAGAGGCTCAGGGAAATTGGGACAAATCCTCAGAAGAGAGGCTTTATCTAAGCAACATAATGCCATGTTCAGTGAAAAAGCTAATGGGGCCCTGAGGCAATCTCTTCCACAGGTTTCAGTAAAAATGATTTACTTGAGTCAATGGATTGATAAGCTCTTTCTATCATTTTTGTTTCATTTCCCTTCAAGATCTCTAAAACACAATTTATTTAAGGTACTAAGAATTGAATTTTATTTCTTTGTGTGAAATATGCTTAAGCTAACATTTTGGCTATAAAAATATGAATAAAAGTGGTGCTTTACAAATATTTCAGTGCTTTACAAATTGCTATTGTGGAAAAGTGATTCAAAGAATATTGGAAAAATAGAAGTATGCATAATTTTAAAGTTAAATATGTTTGCTAGATACTGTGTATGACTAATTAAATTACTGAAGTTTATTTTGAGCACTGTGGTTTACTAATTTCTTTCCCAGGTAGTATTGAATCTGGGGCCTTCAGCAAACATGTAGGGCAGGCAAATTTTTAATCTAAAAGAGATAATAGTGACAACATTTCAGGATGGCATTGAAAGTATAGATTGCTCTAGGCAGACATTTTAACAATGTTTATTCTTCCGATCCGTGAACATGGAATGCTCTTCCATCTTTTTGTGTCTTCTTCAATTTCTTTCATGAGTGTTCTGTAGTTCTTTGAGTACAGATCCTTTACCTCTTTGGTTAGGTTTATTCCCAGGTATCTAATGGTTCTTGGTGCTATAATAAATGGAATCAATTCCCTAATTTCCCTTCCTATATTTTCATTGTTAGTGTATAAGAAAGCAACTGATTTTTGTACATTGATTTTGTATCCTGCCATATCACTGAATAGTTGCATGAGTTCTAGTAGTTTGGGAGTAGAGTCTTTTAGGTTTTCCATATAAAGTATCATGTCATCTGCAAAGAGAGAGAGTTTAACATCTTATTTACCAATTTTAATATGTTTTATTTGTTTTTGTTGTCTGATTGCTGTTGCTAGGACTTCTAGTACTATGTTGAACAACAGTGGCGAGAGTGGACATCCTTGCCATGTTCTTGATCTCAAAGGGAAAGCTGTCAGGTTTTCCCCACTGAGGATGATATTTGCTGTGGGTTTTTCATAGATAGATTTTATGAAGTTGAGGATTGTTCCCTTTATCTCTATACTTTGAAGCGTTTTAGTCAGGAATGGATGCTGTAGCTTGTAAAATGCTTTTTCTGCATCAATTGAGAGGACCATGTGTTTCTTCTCTCTTCTGTTATTGATTTGTTCTATCACATTGATTGATATTTGAATGTTGAACCACCCTTGCATCGCATGGATAAATCCTTCCTGGTCATGGTGGATAATCTTTTTTTTTTTTTTTAAAGATTTTATTTATTTATTAGTTAGAGAGAGAGTGTGAGCACAGGCAGACAGAGTGGCAGGCAGAGGCAGAGGGAGAAGCAGGCTCCCTGCCGAGCAAGGAGCCCGATGTGGGACTCAATCCCAAGATGCTGGGATCATGACCTGAGCCGAAGGCAGCTGCTTAACCAACTGAGCCACCCAGGCGTCCCGGATAATCTTTTTAATGTACTGTTGGATCCTATTAGCTAGGATCTTATTGAGAATCTTGGCATTCATATTAATCAGGGATATTGGTCTGAAATTCTCCTTTATAGTGGGTTCTTCAGGTGGTTTGGGGATCAGGGTAACGCTGGCTTCATAAAAAGAGTCGAAGTTTTCCTTCTGTTTCTGTTTTTTGAAACAGCTTCAGGAGAATACGTATTATTTTTTCTTTGAGTGTTTGGTAGAATTCCCCAGTGAATCTGGGCTCTGGTTTTTTGGGAGGTCCTGGGCTCTGGTTTTTTGGGAGGTTTTTGATCAATGTTTCAATCTCATTACTAGGTATTGGTCTATTCAGGTTGTCAGTTTCTTCCTGATTCAGTTTTGGAAATTTTTAGGTTTCTAGGAATGCATCCATTTCATCTAGGTTGCTTAACTTATTGGCATATAACTGTTGATAATGATTTCTGATTATTGTTTCTATTTCCTTGGTGTTAGTATTGATCTCTCCCTTTTCATTAATAATTTTATTAATTTGTGTCCTCTTTCTTTCTTTTTGATTAGTTTGGCCAGTGGTTTACTTTGGTTAAAAACCTATGGCATATGGCAAAAGCAGTCCTAGGGGAGAAATACATAGCTATCCAAGCCTTCCTCAAAAAAACTGAAAAATCCAGAATATACCAGCTGTCTTTACATATTAAAGAACTAGAGAATCTACAACAAATTAAGCCATGCACACACACAAGAAGGGAAATAATCAAGATTAGAGCAGAGATCAATGAGATAGAAACTAGAGATATAGTAGAACATATCAATGAAACTAGAAGCTGGTTTTTTGAAAGAATCAATAGTGGCAACATTTCAAAATGCAGCACTAGTAAATGAGGTTCAGGAATGCTGAGGGAAATTTATAAATCGAAGTATGAGGACCTGAATGTAGGTGATATAATTTCAAATATTAAAAAAAGACTTTAAACACAGTCTTGTCTGGATAAATATATATAATGAAGAACATTTTTATATTTAAGATAATATTTAGCATCAATTCATCTAAAGGTATAAGCATTTTCTTGGGAAGATACAATTGGCTTCATTAAATGATTCATGAATTGGGCAGCATCCCTTTTAGCAAGTAGAGTGAAGCTACTGGTATAAACATTTTTTAAGTATAAAGTTATAAGACATATGTTCTTTAATAATACAAAGATACATGCATATGGATATAATTACATGCACATATGTGCATTTATATATCATATGCACATATTTGGTATAGATAATCTATGAGTATAAAAGCTGTTGATCTTAAGAATGGATTATGAACTATGGTAAGCAGGATTCTTCATGGTTTAGAGTCACTAAATACTATTCAGGATATTGTCATTTCAGATAATTAAATATACAAAGCACTCAGACTTTTATTCATTTTTCTCAGATACTTTAATTTCAAGATGCAAAAATCTTACAGCAATCCTTTAAAATAAAGCATTAGCTAGCTATAGTAAAGAAAACTCCTTTTTGTAAATAAATACATCTACCTATCACTGTCAACTGAAAAGAACTGGAGTAGTTGCTCAGAATACAGGTTAAACATCAGACAACCCCAAGGTCAAAGAATGAAGTATCATAGAGGTCCTGATGAAATTAAGGATGGACAGAAAGTTTTCTATAATCTGTTGTCATGAACAATTACAATCATTGTGAGGTACGTGTGTGTGTGTGTGTGTGTGTGTGTGTGTGTGTGTGTAATGGAAAATGAGAGATTTAGGGCTTCCAGTCTTTATGTTAGTATTTTTTAGGAATACAGCAAGATATTGGGATTATGCTCTCATCAATTACAGTTTTCTGAAAGTGTCTTTAAGATCCCTTCACCTTGGCATGTGGACAAATATATCTAAAAGGAAAACTGGCTTGTTAGAAGTGCAGAGCCACTTTTCTCTAAAGAACTCATGACACTGTCTTAGGATTTTGTATGTAAAAGAAATCAAAGAAGGAAGCACATGGGACATACTGCTAGATGCACTAATATTTGCTTAACCTTAAAATTGACTTTGGAAAGAACAACTTCCCAGGGAATATGGAACCCTTGAAATAAATGAGGCAACACGCTCAGGAAGAAGCTGTGTGACAGGCTTTCCCTAGCTTTGACCTTAAAGGTAAATACAAGGCCAAAGAGCCCCCTGATGTTATTGGAACCAAACCTAGTCAAATGGACAAATTTGCTAGATTCACATTTAGAGAGGGCAGTGGATATTAAATAGAGACACTGAAGAGTAAATGAAGGAGAAATGAGACTTGAACTTTGTTACATGAGTATGTTTCTAAGAAAGAATGTTCTTCCCAATAGTAAAAATTTCATCCATCTGTGGGAATAAGAACCATAAAGCAAAGAGCTTATGCATGAAGGAGCTTCAATTTATATTTCTACTCATCTCTTAGGTCTGCTTGGGTTTCTAAGACTTGGCAGAAGGCATGGTGTCATCTTGGTGGGCTAAAGTGGAGATTTATGCTCTGTCTTAGCCAGCTTTCAAGTTATATTTGTACAGTCTGGGTTATTAAGAAGCTACTTCTTAGCCCTGGCAAGTTCAAGGCTACACTAAGGCATTTGGTGCACCAGTTAATAACAGGAAAGTGGATTATAATCATGGAGATGGGGTTCTTTCTAGACAAATGCTTTTTCTGTTTTTCTGCACACTTCAGTAAACTGAACATTTGACTTTGTTTTGAATTATGTAACCCCTCAGGAGATTTAGCTGGTGGAATTTTAACCCTTTCTACCAAAGCTCAGCTGACCTCTGATTTTCCCTAAAGGAAAAAAAAAATAGAGGTTTCTAAGCTTCTTTGGGAAAGGTTAGTTGCGGGTCACTGACAATGGCAGAATGACATGGTGCCAGTAAATGACACAATATGAGTGATTATGAAAGAGCTAAAAGAGAAAACTAAGTGATGGTCCAATCTGTATGTATCAAAAAATATCATCTGTTTCTAATAATTGCTATGTATATTTTTCTAACTCAAATTTTATTTCAAAGAGAAAGACACTGGACATGTTTGTATCACCACATTTTCAAGGCCTACACTAAGAATGTACAGCAGTCCCCCCTTTTCTGTGGGGGATACATTCCAAGACCCCCATGGATGCATATAGTACCGAAAACTATATGGCCATAGTTCAGTTTAGTGTACTTCACTTTATTGCACTTTGAAGACATTGCATTTTTTACACATTTAAGGTTTATGGCAACCCTGAGTTGAATAAGACTATTGGCACCATTTCTCCAACAGCATTGCCTCAGTTCGTTTCTGTGTCACATTTTGGTAATCTTCACAATATTTCTAGCTATTTTTATTATTGTTATGTTTGTTGTGAGACTCTCTTATTAGTGGTTAAGACTGGCTTAAAGCTCAGATAATCAATAGCATTTTTTAGCTATTTTTAAATTTTTAATTAAAAACATACATTGCTTATAGATATGCTGTTGTACATTTAATGGACTGCAGTGCAGTGTAAACATAACTTTTATATGCCCTGAGATACCAACAAACTCATTTGACTTGCTTTATTGTGATACTTGCTTTATTGTGGTGGTCTGGAACCAAACCCAAAGTATCTCCAAGGTATGTCTATATATACCATATTTTATATATACACATATAAAATGTATTTATATATTTTATAATATATAAATCTGTTTATATATTATACATATATAATATATATCCATGGAGGTCTTGGAATTAAAGATTTTATTTATTTGACAGACAGAGATCACAAGTAGGCAGAGGCAGCCAGAGACAGAGGAGGAAGCAGGCCCCCTGCTGAGCAGAAAGCCTGATGCAGGGCTCCATCCCAGGACCCTGAGATCATGACCTGAGCTGAAGGCAGAGGCTTTAACCCACTGAGCCACCCAGGCACCCCCACAAATTTGTATTTTTATTCCTATGTCAATTTAATAAATATCATGTCAGATATAAGTATGATACCTTTCTTTTGCTGTCAATTTTCTGTGTCTTTCTAGTTAAAGATATCAGAGTCAGATTTCTGTATTTCAATCATGAACTCAATGAGCTTAACTCTGAGATAAATTATTTATTTACTTTTTATCTCAAATTATGATAATATTAAAACATATTAAGGCTATTATGAAGATTAAATTAGTTCATATATATAAACCCTTTAGCACAGTAGCACAAAACAAATGTCAAATATGAGCTCTTACTAGTGCAACTATCATTATTATATTAGTATCAGAATTTATGTGATGATTTATCTTATATTCATGGAATAAACTTTTGCTTCTTATATCAATCTTTTCCAAAGTGGTTTCTCAGAATTCCATAATATTAGGAGTCTGCCAAAATGATCTTCCTTCAATAAATAAATTCCTTTAATAAATACTCCTTTTATAAATATAAAAATAAAAAGTTTTATAAAAGATACAGCAGTTTTTACAATGAGTTATTTTTAGGAGTTTATCCCAATTTTCTATTTAGACAAAGCTACCTACTATAGCAAGAGGAAAGTCCTTTTGGTTAGCAGGGCCATGTTTTCAAATTGTTGTGAAAGAAACTGATTTTTTTATTATGGAAATTGGAAGTATTATCCAAGATTAAGTACTGGCAAAGCGTTTTATTCCTCTGTTATTTTATTTTACTTTTTTATAATCAGCTCACTCTTCTATTTGAGTATAAACATTATCACTGAAAATCCATTTAAGAAGGGGAACAAGGGCACTTTATAACTTTCAAAATATACTTTGACAGTATTTCCCCAGCTGTAAAAATAAGAATAAAATTACTTCCTCAGGTGATAGAAATAATTTAGCAGAGAGGAATAAGTGAATCATAGGTGTTAGAGGTGGAAGCAATCTTCCACGTTATCTTGAGCAGAGATTGCAACTACATTTTGGCATTGCCACAGCTCTCACAAACCCATGCCCATGACATTCATCTGTAGTGAATCTTGAGGCTCTGCTCCTGGGCCCAATACATTTGTTCTCAGACCAGCACCCTAGACATCCACAAGCATTGACTCAAGCTACTATGCAAAATGAAAACTGTGTTTCATCCCTGATTCCCTATTGATCTCTTTGTTTATTAAATATAATTTTGAAAACCAAAGACTATATTTTGACTTTATCCATGTCACAAAAATTTTATTGTCATTTATTATTTATAATTTATTTATTTATTATTAATAGTCTGCTGGTTTTCTGGCTCTGATTTCAGTATTTCAATACCTGGAAAAAATGATCATGTGTGAATGAAAAATTGGATACTAGCAATAGGCAGAAAAATATCCTTAATCGATTTTGATTCTTTTAAATTTATTTCCAGAGAACTCAAAGTATTTTACAATAGGCAGGTGGGTATACTGAAATGGGAATGCATTTAGCAGTAAGAGGTGATGGAGTAGCCACAAGATGCAAGGAAACCATTGGTAAATATGGGAAGAGACTATGTTCAGTTAAAGATTCAAATGGAACACTGACGGGTCTTATTATTTTTGAAATCTCTTGAAAAGCTGCCCTGGTATCAGGTTTTACTACCAATTCCACATGTAAGGACGATTGTAAAAAGTTTCACAAATGTTTGGAAAGCTTTCATCAAACTTGGTCCAAACTTAGTTAAACATTTCATCAATGTAGCTTTATTTTCAGAGTCTTAATATGAATTTGTTAGTTTTCAATTTTTTTAATGATTTGGAATATGTCTAAAACAAGTCAGTTCAACTGTTTTGCCTGTAATGAGTATATTAGAGTATGTTAGAAATGTTAAATTAAAATCCAAGGATTTGGAATTTCTGAAGCATTTACTTAATTTCTTTGAAACCCTATTTCCTCTCTTATGCCATGTAAATGTATTACACAGAACAGTTCTTTTCCACACACAATTTAAACCATGCCTACAGATATTCCTAGCCAGAGGAGAATAAGCCATCACAAATGCTTTGCTCCATCCCTTTGTCAGCCCTAACTTCCTGAATTTAGTTCTTGTTCTGAGGGGGGAGTCACTACACCAGTTAACATGTGGTGATCAGCTTGTGGATAGCAAGCAAACCAAGTGCTGAAGTGTAAGAGAAATGTTAAGAAAAAAAGGAAACCAGATTGTTAATAGCTAGTGATCTGCAAGGTGAAATACCAGAACTTGCACTTGAGACCACAAAATAAGAGGGGGTTAGGGTGGTTAATTGTCTGATAATACTGGAGAAATGTAAATATCCCAGGCCTTTGCTGGATTTCAGCAAATAATCTATATGGTTGAGAACACTTTCTAACTTTAAAGGTAAATTCAGGCATCGTTTTTTAGTGAACCCAGACATAAAACATAATGGCAGAATGATGTAATAGTCAAAAATGTTCAGGTTGCCATTTGTAGAGGAGGTTATGAGGATGTGTGTTTAAAATGATTGGGTAGTTGTTACAGTCAATACAAATTCAACCTTTCATTGGATTTCAAAATCTATTATAAGCTTTGTCTGTTTGTACTTCTGGATTTTTTTTTTTTTTTTTGGTTGTTGTCATACAACTTGGAATCATTTCTAAGGTATATCTCTTCATGCACTCTGAAGGTAGTTACCTAGAATTATGCTTTGTATGTTCTCCAACAAGACACTTGTCAACCTGTATCTTGGAAACAACAAATAAAAATTCATTCAATTTTACTCACAATGTTACTATTGTAGAGTTTTCTAAGGGTTCTTTTGAGAAAGTCCAGAAACATTGCAAAGCAGATTGCCTGTAGAACAAAATTCCTCATGCTTTACTTGTGGGAAATGTGTACTAGATTTAATACATATCATTTCTTATGTTGCCTATAATACTCTCTTAAAAGTCTACAATTTATACAAATATGTGGATACAAATATGTGGGTGTGTTTATATACACAAAGATGTATATGCAAATATATAACACGTGTTCTATGCCTTTTAATTAATGATAGTTATTGAGACTATTCAATAATTTTATAACAGACAAATTTAAAATTTTCTTTTTGTCAATCTAAAATGATTTAGATCCAAGCTAGAAGATTACAGTCTACTGGTAGTCTAGCTACCTCCTGTACTATATAATTTCATAGTTAATTCTAATTAAGGAACTGAATATTATTCCAGTTCTGAAGTTATGTTAAAGGAATTTCAGATCATTCAGCTGATTGCTTTCTTTTTATTTGCTCAAATTTATCCTTTTAAAATGTTGCTTTAGGGACGCCTGGGTGGCTCAGTTGGTTAAGCGGCTGCCTTCAGCTCAGGTCATGATCCCAGCGTCCCGGGATCGAGTCCCACATCGTGCTCCTTGCTCGACGGGGAGCCTGCTTCTCCCTCTGCCTCTGCCTGCCACTCTGTCTGCCTGTGCTCTCTCTCTCTCTCTCTCTCTCTAACAAATAAAAAATAAAATAAAATCTTTAAAAAAAAATAAAAAATAAAAAAATGTTGCTTTAGTATCTGTAGTTCCAGAAAGTAGAAGAATTTCTTGGACTACTATTTTAACATTGTGGAATCAAGTATTCTTTTTAGTATGGACTAGTCTCAGAGATTGCACTTCGGTTTTAATAAAACTAGCTGTGAGAAATTTTGAAATCATATTGACTATGAACATCTGTATGTTCACTAAGCCTCAAAGTTACTTAGAAAATTCTTTGGGGGAAACTACCTTGACCTGAACTCTAAATTCTTTGAAGGTAGGGATTCTTCTTTATTTAACACTGAATCCTTAGCACCCACCATGCCTGGCACATGGTGAATGAGTGTTTGGTGAGATGGATGGAGTAGAGAGGAACAGACCCTGACATCACAGCTCTAACTTCATGGAGAATTAGCTTTGCAAGATGTACCGCTGTGAGGTTTTACAAGCTAGTCTTTGTATTCTGATAAACTGAAATAATGCAAACTCCTTAAGGGTACCCTTGAGTAGCAATTATTTCTACCAGGTTTTGGTGATAAGATTACCAGATTATAAAATATGTTATGATTTTTTATGGTGACTTGCCAAAGAATTAAAGATCAAGTAAAAAAGATTTTTAAAAAATACAAGTAGGGGCGCCTGGTGGCTCAGTAGGTTAATAAGCCTCTGCCTTCAGCTCAGGTCATGGTCTCAGGGTCCTGGGTTCGAGCCCCACATCGGGCTCCCTGCTCAGCGGGAAACCTGCTTCCCCCTCTCTCTCTGCCTGCCTCTCTGCCTATTTGTGCTCTCTCTCTGTCAAATAAATAACTAAAATCTTTAAAAAAAAGTTAAAAAATACAAGTAGATCTTACTCTTAATATCATACTAAAATTATTTAAGGGAAATTTACCATTTAAAAAAGAACAGAAAAAAAGAGGCTAAAATATCTTAACATCCTTAGCTGGATGTATTTTTTTCAACTTTGTTGAGATATATAGTTGACATACAACATTGTCATAAGTTTAAGATGTATGATATATAGTTTTATACATTTATGTATTGCAAAATGATTACCACAATAGTATTAGCTAACACTTCCATCCTGTCACATAATTATCATTTCTTTTCTGTGGTGATAATTAAGATATACTCGTGTAGTAACTTTCAAATACATAGTAGTTTTATTGGCCATAACCACCATGCTGTACACTTGATCCCCAGAACTTGTTAATCTTATAACTGGAAATTTGTACCCTTTGGCCAATCTCTCCCCATTTGTCCTATTCGCCAGCTCCTGCTAAACACCATTCTACTCTCTGTTTCTCTAAATTCTTTTTTTTTCAGTTTTACATATAAATAATATCCTACAGTATTTATATTTCTCTGTTTGACTATTTTCACTTAACGCACAACTTCAAGGTTCATCCAAGTTGTTGCAAATGGAAGGATTTCCTTCTTTCTTTGCTAAATAATATTTATATACATCTATCTATCATCTATATCTATCATATTTTCTTTATTTATATATAATGTATATATAAAATAATAATATGTCACATCTTCTTTATCAATTTATCCATTGATGGATATGTATGCTGTTGTCATATCTTGGCTCCTCTGAACAATACTACAATGAATGTAAGAATGTGGATATGTCTATGAGTTTCTGATTTCAAATCCTTACATATATACCCAGAAAGTAGGATTCTTTTTATCATATGATAAATCTATTTCTACTTTTTTGCAGAACTTCCATACTGTTTCTGCAGCAGCTGTACCAATTTAGATTCTTACCAACAGTGCACAAGAATTCTTGTTTTTCTTCTACACCTTTGCCAACAGTCTCTTGTCTTTTGGTGATGGCCATCCTAACATGTGTGAGATGATATCCTCTTGTGGTTTTGATTTGCATTTCCCCGATGATTAGTGACATTGAACCACTTTTCATGTACCTGTTGTCCATTTGTGTGTCTTCTTTGAAAAACTCTTCAGTTCCTTTTTTTCAACTGAATTTTTCAATTGAATTTTTTCTGATAAGTTGTATGAATTCTTTATATATTTTGGACACTAACCCCTTATCAGATACATGATTTACACATATTTTCTTCTATCCCCTAGGTTGACTTTTCAACTTGTTGCTTATTTCTTTTGTTGCGTAGAAATTTTTAGTTTGATGTAATCCCATCACACATGTATTTTGCTTTTGGTTTTTGTGTTTTTGGCATTATGTCTAGTAAATTTCTGCAAGGAGCTTTCTCCTTATATTTTCATCTAGTTTTATGGTTTCAGCTCTTTAAGTTTCAAGTTAATTTTTATGAGTGGTATAAGATAGGGCGCCAATTTCATTCTTCTGCAAGTGTTTATCCAGTTTTTCCACACCGTTTTTGAAGAGACTATCCTTTCCTATTGAGTTTTCTTAGCTTCCTTGTCAAACAGTATAAGCAGGGTTTATTTCTGGGCTCTTAATTCTGTTACACTGGTCTATATGTCTCTTTTAATGAGTATTGTACCATACTGTTTCGATTACTATAGCCTTATAATATAGTTCTAAATCAGGCACTGTGTGCCTCTATCTTTGTTCTTTCTCTGGATTGCTTTGGCTATTCAAGGTCCTTTATTGCTCCATACAGACTTTAATATTATTTTCTCTGTCTCTGTTAAAAAGGCCACTGGAATCTTAGTAGGGATTGCCTTTACAGATAGCTTTAGTAATATGGGCATTTTGTGCTCGCTTTGGCAGCACATATACTAAAGTAATATGGGCATTTTAACAATAATAATTTTTCTGATTCATGAACATGATGCCTTTTGTTTGTGTCTTCAGTTTCTCTCATGAGTGTGTTGTGGTTTTCAGTGTACAGTTATTTCAGCTCCTTTGTTAAATTTATTTCTAAGTATTTTATTGTTTTTGATGTTATTGCAAATGAGATAGTTTCCTTTTTTTTCTTTTTCAGATGTTTTGTTGCTAATATATGGAAATGCAACTGTATTCTCTATATTGATTTTATATCCTGAAATTATGTTGAATTTGATTAGTTCTAATGGTTTTGGTGGATTTTTTTTATTATTTTCTATATATTTTTACCTGCAAATAAAGACAATTTTATTTCTTTTTTTTTTCCTATTTGGATGCCTTTTTAAAAATTTTTTTCTTGCCTTTGCTCTGGCTAGGACTTTCAATATAGTGGTGTGTGGGAGTGGTGAGAGCACTCTTCTCTTGCTCCTGATTTTTTTGCACTGAGAAGGATGTTGACTGTGGGTTTGTCATATATGATCTTTAGTGTGTTAAAGTATGTTATTTATATATCCAAGCTGTTGACTGCTTTTATCATGAAAAATATTGCATTTTCTCAATTTTTAAAAATTTATTAAAATGAACATATGATTTTTATTTTTCAGGCTACTAATGTGGTATATCACATTTATTGATTTGTGTATGTTGAACCATTCTTGCATCCCAGGAACAAATCCCAATTGATGATGGTGAGTTATTCTTGTAATGTGCTATTGAATTAACTTGCCAACATTTTGTTGAGAATTTTCACACCTATTTTTATCAGAGATATTGTTCTGTAATTTTCTTTTCTTATAGTATCCTTATCTGGTTTTGTTACTGAGGTAATTCTGGCCTCATAAAATGAGTTTGAGAGTGTTTTCTCCTCTTCCATTTTGTGGAAGAGTTTGAGGGTTGGCATTAATTCTATAAAGTGTGGTAGCATTCACTAGTGAAATCTTCTGGTCCTGGACTTTTCTGTTTTGGGAGGTTTTTGATTACTGATTCAATTTCCTTACTTATCATTGATCTCTTCAAATTTTCTGTTTCTTTAAGATGCAGTCTTGGTAACATATATTTCTAGGAATTTATCCATTTTTCTATATTATCCAGTTTATTGGCAGATAATTGTTCATAGTAGTTCCTCATGATACTTTCTATTTCTGTGCTATCAGTTTAATGTCTCCTTTTTCACTTCTGATTTTTTTTGTTCATCTCTTTTTTTTTTGTAGTCTAGCTAAATGTTTGTCAATTTTATTTATTGTTCATTTATTCAAAAATAGCTCTTAGTTTCATTCTTTGTTATTGTTTCTTAAATTGTTTTTCTGACTATTTCATTTATGTTTCTCTACCTCTGATCTTTGTTACTTCCTTACTTATACTAACTTCGGGCTTATTTCATTTTCTTTTTCTAGCTCCTTGAGTTATAAAGTGAAGTTGTTTATTTGATCTCTCTCTTGCCTCTTTTTTATTTTTTTAATTTTTTAAAAAATTTTAATTAATTTGACAGAGGGAGATCAGAAGTAGGCAGAGAGGCAGGCAGAAGAGAGAGCGAGGAGGAAGCAGGCTCCCCGCTGAGTGGAGAGGCCGATGCGGGGACTTGATCCCAGGACCTGAGATCATGACCTGAGCCGAAGGCAGAGGCTTAACCCACTGGGCCACCCAGGCACCCCTCTCTCTTGCTTCTTAATGTAGGCCTTTATCACTATAAACTTCCCACTTAGGACTGCTTTCACAGCATCCCATAAGCTTTGCTATATTGTGCTTCCATTTTTATTTAAGATAAGATAAGATGTTTCTTGATTTCCTCTTTATTTCTTCTTTGACCCATTGGTTGTTAGAGAGCATGTTGGTTTATCTCCAGTATTTTTAATATTTTCTAGCTTTCCTTTTGTAATTGATTTCTAGCTTCATACCATTTTGGTCAGAAAAAAATACTTGGTATAATTTAAGCTTTCTTAAATTTGCTAAAGCTTATCTTGTGACTTCTCATGTGATATATCCTGGAGAATGTTCCATGTGAACTTGAGAAGAATGTGTGTTCTGCTGTTATTGGTTGTAATGTTCTGTATATGTATATTAACTCTATTTGGCCTAAATTATGGTTCAAGTTTAACATTTCTTTGTTGATTTTCTGTCTGGGTGATCTATCCATTTTTGAAAGTGAGGTATTGAAGTTATTACATTGTGTCTATTTCTAACTTCATGTCTGTTAGTATTTGCTTGACATTTAGGTTCTTCAGTGTTGGATGCATATATATTTATGATTGTTATATCTTCATGAAGAAATAATCCCCTTATCATTATATAATCACCACCCTTTACTCTTGCTACCAGTTTTTGACTTAAAGTCTATGTGGATAGATATAACTACCTCTTATCTCTTTTGTTTTCCACTTGCATGCCTGAAACATCTTCATCAACCCTTCACTTTGAGCCTAAAACATGTAACTTAAAGCCAATTGGATCCCTTTTAGACAGCATGCATTTAGGTCTTTTTTTTTTTTTTTAAATTCAACCAGTCATTCTATACCTTTTGATTTAGAGACTTTAATCCATTAACATTTAGAATAATTATTGATAGATAAAGATTTACTAGTGCTATCTTAGTTGTTTTCTAGCTGTTTTATAGTTCCATTTTCTTTCCTTCCTTTTTTGCCTTTCTTTGTAAATTAATTTTTTCTGTAATGTTTTGTTTCTTTTCTCTTTTGTGTATCTTTTATAGATTTTTGTTTTATGGTTCCCATAAAGCTTACATAAAACATTACAAAAATACACACACACACACACACACACACACATGTTTGTTTTATGTTGATAAGAATTTAACTATGCTCACATACCAAAACTCTTTTTACTCCACATATTTTATATTTCTGATGTCACCACTTACATCTTCCTATAATGTGTATCCATTAACAAATTGTTGAAACTATATATATTTTAAATATTTTGGTCCTTTAACCTTTATACTAGAGTGAATAGTTAACACATCTGTATATTAGTGTTGGAACATTTAGAAACTGACTGTTTTCTTTAACAGTGTGTTGTATATTTTCACATGTTTTCATAGTACTAAGTAGAATCTTTTTGTTTCATCTTGAAGACCTCCTTTTAACATTTCTTATAAGGCAGATTTAGTGGTGATGAATTCCCTCAGCTTTGTTTATTAGGGGAGGTCTTTATTTCATCTTCAATTGTGAAGGACAGTTTTGTTGTATAAAGTATTCTTGATTGGCAGTTTCTTTTAGCACTTTGAATATATCAGCCCATTCTCTGCTGGCTTGTAAGGTCTCTTGCACTGAAATCCACTGATAGCCTTATAAGGGGGTTCCCTTGAATGAGTGATATTTTCTTTCTCTTGTTGTTTTAAAAATTATCTCTCTGTCTTTGTTTTTTTTTATTTAAGCTTTTTTATTTAAACATATAATGTAACCCCACCACCCTCTCCCAACCCCTCTTCCCCCTAACCCCCTCAGTTTGTTTTATGACCTTAAGAGTCTCTTTTGGTTTGTCTCCCTCCCGATCCCATCTTGTTTCATTTTTTCTTTTCCTACCACCTTAAACCCCCTCCCCCGTTCCATCTCCACTTCCTCATATCAGGGAGACCATGTGATAGTTGTCTTTCTCCAGTTGACTTATTTCACTAAGCATATACGCTCTAGTTCCATCCATGTCATCACAAATGGTAAGATTTCTTTTGATGGCTGCATAGTATTCCATTGTATATATGTACCACCTCTTCTTTATCCATTCATCTGTTGATGGACATCCAGGTTCTTTCCATAACTTGGCTATTGTGGACATTGTTGCAATTGCACTACTGGGTATTTACCCTAAAGATACAAATGTAGTGATCTGAAGGGGCACGTGTACCCGAATGTTTATAGCAGCAATGTCTTTGTCTTTGTTTTTAGATAGTTTATTATTATGTGTCTTGCAGTAGGTCATTTTGAATTGAAATTTTGAGTGCCTATTAGCTTCATGAACTTGGATATCCGAATCTCTCCCTGGGTTTGGGAGGTTCTAAGCCATAATTTTTTTAAATAAGCATTCCATCCCTTTCTCCCTTTCTCTCCATCTGGGAGCCCAATGATATATACCTTATATTTTTTGATGATATCCTATAAGTCCTATGGGCTTACTTTATTCTTTTTCATTATTTTTTTTTTTTCATTTTGCTCTTTTGATTGGATCAGGGGCCAGTTTTAGACACATTCAGAGTGTTGGGGGCTAAGACAGATAGTAAGGGACAGGGCCAACTAGAGGCCTCTAGAGGATTTGGCCATTTCCTATGGCTACATACTCTCTCTCTCTGAAATACACACTGTAATGGGTTGGACTAGGGTCATGTAGGTGCACAAGTAGAGAGGCTAGCTACAGTTTGGTGCAGTGGTATGGCCAATGACAGCAGCCAGGGTCTGATCTGTCCTGCAGGCAGGGAGGGGCTCTCACTATGAATATATTCACCCATAACCACACCCTCTACCCCTGTGCCTGTGTGCTTCAGTGGAGGCTGATGACACATGTCAGGCCAATCGTATGCAGTTGCATGACTGGAGGGACAGCTCAAACATGGGCACAGTGGTCAGCCAGGATGTACCAGGCTGGTATCCTCCACTTACACAGCTGCTGAAGCCTGACCTGGCTGCAACTATAGCTCTTTGGCTTTAGTGGGAGTGCGGAGGGACTCAGGCAGCTCGTGTCAGTGATGACAAATACTTGGGGAAAATATTTTGGGAGGGAGAAGCTGGCAAGATTTACAGGGGCCTCATGGTGACAGTGCTGTGAACCTCATGAATGGCAAAATCTCTGAGTCTGTAGGCAGAGCAAGTGTCTGTGAACTATGATCAATCCTACTGCATGTCTGCTAACCTCTGCTTTTGTTCCTTGTGCTAAGCTGCCTCAGTGTCTCAGCTTTGTTGGTATCTGTAGGGTGAAACCAAAGAAAGACCTTTGTGCAGTGCCCCATTAGGGCAAGGAAGCCATCTCTTCACCCTGTTCTTTTTTTCCTGGTGAGAGGAACTCTGTCTAGCTAGGAAGATCCTTGTTGATTTTGAACAATGTCAGTTTAGGGGATGGGATGATGTAGGCAAAATGAAATGGTCTTCCTTCTCTTCTTATACAATTATTCTCAGTTTTGTTTTTTGTTTTGTTTTTGTTTGTTCTAGTGTTGCTAGTTTCTTAGTTTGTAGAGGTCCCTTGGAGCTATTTTTGCTCATGGATATCTGTCCAGTCACTGATTTTTATGGGGGAGCATGGAAGCTGGGTTTTACTATGTTGCCTTTCTCCCTGCATCCCACCCTCAAAACTAATCTAAGATATTAATTTTTGAAATACTTTTATAACTCCTTTGAAATTTTACATCTCCTTAATTATATCACTCAAGGTTTTAAGTAAAAACTTTAATAAAATGATAAAGCAGAAGAAAACAGTTTCATAAGTATGATGAATCCTGACATTTTATTTTGGGAAGAGACTTGATTCATGAACTCTGTTAGGGAAAAGTGTCCTAGAAAAGATGGGAGTATACACACTTGATGGTGCCTACATCATTCCGGTATCCCTGACTGCCTATGGAACTTATGATGTATTTTTTAATACTTACTAATAGCATTTATCCTTAAGATTTTTATTTTAAAAACTACTTTAAATAAAAATGCTTTACTTTCCTCACAAAATAAAATGTGAAATTTCTGCAGGCTAAAGAACAAAAAATATATATAACAACATATCTATCTTCGTACCACAGTGCTTAGAAGTGGCTTATACTTACACTCAGTATCACTTTTTTTTGACACTAATTTATTTGAATCATTCGATTGTGAAATAGAAAATCAGGCTATAATCAATACAGTTCTGAGTCTGAAGGAAACTTAGATATTATTGTATAATAGCTTCATTGACCTCAAGACAGTTTAATTCATTTCACATTTTTTTTTTTTTTTTACTGATTACCAGCTATGTTTCAGGTGCTCTTCTAGACAATGCACAAACAGTGTAAGGAAACATAATTCTTCCCATGTAAGTTTTATCATAAGTCAGAAAATGAGTTAGCAGAACACTGTGAAGTTCATTAAACCCTTCTATGTTTCTATCTTTGGATTTGCCTTTTGCAATTTTCCCACATTCATCTCATACATTCCTTTTCTAACACTAGTAAGTTATTTGAGAACTTCATTTTAGCTATTACCAAATGGTTATAAAATATTTTAGTAGCAAATATTTTGTGTTTATTTGTTCAACTTGATTACCACTATTTCCAGAATAATTTTACTAAATCATGAATTTAATCATGTGTATTCCTTGCTAAAAAACATTTACCTATCTTTGCCTATAAGAGAAGCCTACTTTCCTCACCATAATAGTCAGGACCTATTATGATTTAAAACCAGAATACTCTATCAAACATACTTTGACTCTTCCCTTCAACCGCTGATCTAGATCAACATATTTGTTATTCTCCATGTATATCTTGAATCTTTCTCCTACATATTACTTATTTTGGTTTTTCTGCTTTTAGCATATTTTACCTCATCTTTTGTTGTCTATACCTCCTTGCCCTTTAGTTTCCAGTAATGTCTTTGATCTTATTTTCTAATCTGTCATAGTTATTTGCATACATATATTTTCTCTTCTACTGTACTTAAATTTTGGGGAGCAATTATTGTGATTTCTTTTGAGTTTACAAATATATCTTTGTAATCACAATGAAGAGTAGAATATTTAATTAATATTTGATTATTTGAATATAATTAGAGGGGAAGAGAATAGTAGAAAGTCCAAAAGCATGTGGTTTGGTGCTATAGAAGTAAACAGGGAAGGCTTAACATCTGAAGGAAAGAACAAGTCCTTGACAAAAAGGAGTTTGTCCTATCTGAAGGGAGACATGATATCTCCCTGAAAGAGTGAAGAAGGGACATAACAAGCATTAATTACTTACTTCACTATTTTGTTTAGACAGAATAAATAGATATTAAATTAATGCCTTCTATAGTTTTCACTAGATGATTTAGGTTTATAGTGACAAAGGATGTCAGCCTATATTTATCTTTATATTTTGTGAATCCAGTGGTGCCTTAATAAATATTTATATGGCGGTAAAAACTAAAATAATTTATTTTGTAATCAAAGTACTTTCTCTTTTGGTGACTAGGGCAGGTTTGGTGATAAAATTCAGCAGTTATCTATTCCACTTGAACAAATTAGACTCTAAAACTCCATGTTAGAACTTACAGTCAAAAAATTATTTTTAAGATTTTATTTATTTATTTGACAGAGAGAGATCACAAGTAGGCAGAGAGGCAGGCAGAGAGAGAGAGAGATGAAGAAGCAGGCTCCCTGCCGAGCAGAGAGCCTGATGCAAGGCTCCATCCCAGGACCCTGGGATCATGACCTGAGCCGAAGGCAGAGGCTTTAACCCACTGAGCCACCCAGGCCCCCCAGGCAAAAGGTTTTTAACATTTAAAAATTCATGTTAATTCACTGGGATGCATCATATACACAACCCACAAACACACAATTTTTCTTTATTTTTTAATTAAAAATTCAATATATATTTTACCCATATTAAATTCAAGAAATAGGCTG
Source organism: Taxidea taxus jeffersonii (assembly GCA_003697995.1). Classification (NCBI taxonomy): domain Eukaryota; kingdom Metazoa; phylum Chordata; class Mammalia; order Carnivora; family Mustelidae; genus Taxidea; species Taxidea taxus. Next base: position 15,059 of record ML104906.1, on the reverse strand, counting down.
GAGGAGAAATAACTTTAATTTAAAAAGTATTTTAAATTTCAAAAATTATGAATAAAAATGAGGAGGAGAAGTTAAAAAAAGTATTTTAAATTTCAAAAATTTCAAAAGTATTTTAAATTTCAAAAATTATGAATAAAAATGGAGAGACTAAAATCAGATTTAGCTAATGAAGATGAAATCACAGCAAAGAAAGAAAAAGTGATAGCTTTATTTTTAACTTTTTGAGGGACCTCCATATTGTTCTCCAGAGTGACTGCACCAGTTTGCTTTCCCACCAAAAGTGCAAGAGGGTTCCCCTTCCTCCACATCCTTGCCAACACTTATTGTTTCTTGTATTGTTGATTTTATCCATTCTGACAGGTGTGAGATGATATCTCATAATGGTTTTTGATATGTTTTTCCCTGATGAGTGATATTGAGCATCTTTTCATATGTCTGTTACCATCTGGATGTCCTTTTTGGAAAAGCATCTATTCATGTCTTCTGCCTATTTCTTAACTGGGTTATTTATTTTTTGGGTGTTGAGATTGATAAGTTCTTTGTAGATTTTGAATACTAACCCTTTGTCAGATATGTCATTTGCAAATGTCTTCTCCCATTCTGTCAAATGCCTTTTAGTTTTATAGGTTGCTTCCTTTGTTCTGCAAAAGCTTTTTATCTTGATGAAGTCTCAATAGTTCATTTTTGTTTTGTTTCACTCGCCTGTGGTGACGTGTCTAGTAAGAAATTGCTATGCTTGGAGTCAAAGAAGTTTCTACCTGTATTTTCATCTAGGATTTTGATGGCTTCCTGTCTCATATTAAGGTCTTTCAACCATTTTGAATTTATGTTTGTGTATGGTGTAAGAAAGTGGTCCATTTTCATTCTTCTACATATTGCTGTCCAGGTTTCCCAACAGCATTTGTTGAAGAGATTGTCTTTTTGTCACTCGACATTCTTTACTGTTTTGTCAAAGATTAGTTGACCACATAGGTGTGGGTCATTTTTGGATTCTCTACTCTATTCCATTGATCTATATGTTTTTGTGCCAGTACCATACTGTCTTGATGACTGTAGCTTTGTAATATAGCTTGAAATCCAGAATCATGATGCCACCAGTTTTGTTTCTCTTTTTCAGAATTGCTTTGGCTATTCAGGGTCTTTTGTGGTTCCATACAAATTTTAGGATTATTTGTTCTAGCTCTGTGAAAAATGCGGGTGATATTTTGGTGAGGATTGCATTATGTGTATAGATTGCTGTGGTAAGATAGACATTTTAACAATGTTTGTTCTTTCAACCCATGAGCATTGTATGCTTTTCCATTTCTTGTATCCTCTTTAGTTTCTTTCATATGTGTTCTATAGTTTTCAGATTATAGATCTTTTACTTCTTTAGTTAGATTTATTCTTAGGCATCTTATTGTTTATGGTGCAATTGCAGATGGGATTGATTCTTTGATTTATTTTTCTGCTGCTTCATTATTGGTGTATACAAATGCAACAGATTTCTGTATATTGATTTTATTTTATTTTATTTTATTTGTGTATTTTAAAGATGTTATTTATTTATTTGAGAGACAGACCAACAGAGATAGTGAGAGAGAGCATGAGCAGAGAGGAGAGGGAAAAGCAGGCTCCCTGCTAAGCTAGGGACCTGAGGTGGGATTCACTCGCAGGACTCTGGGATCATGACCTGAGCCAAAGGCAGATACTTAATAACTGAGTCACCCCAGATCTCTGTACATTGATTTCATATTCTGCAACTTTGCCGAATTCATGTGTAAGTTCTAGCTTCTTTTTTTTTTTTTTTTTTGGTGAAGTCATTTGGATTTTCTACGTAGAGTATCACCTCATCTGCAAATAGTGAATGTTTGACTTATTCCTTGCCAATTTGGATGCATTTTATTTCTTTTTGTTGTCTGATTGCAGACGCTAAGGCTTCCAGTACTGTGTTGAATAGTAATGCTGCCTTTAAGCTTTATTTGCTGGCTTTAGGCTTTATTTGCTGTTCCTTTCTAGCTCCTTTAGCTGTAAGATTAGGTTGTGTGTTTGAAACTTCCTTGCTTCTTGAGGTAGGGCTGTAGTATAATATACTTTCCTCTTAGGACTGCTTTTGCTGCATCCCAAAGGTTTTGGGCTGTCTTGCTTTTACTTTCATTTGCATTCATATATTTTTAATTCTTTAATTTCCTGGTTCAACCACTCATTCTTCAGTAGAGTGTTCTTCAACCTCCATGTATTTGAGATTTTTCCAAATTTTTTCTTGTGGTCAACTTACAGTTTCATAGCATTGTGGTCTGAAAATATGCATGGTATGATCTCGATTTTTTGTACTTATTAAGGGCTGATTTGTGATCCATTATGTGATCTATTCTGGAGAATGTTTCATGTGTGCCTGAGAAGAATGTGTATTCTGCTGCTTTAGGATGAAATGTTCTCAATATATCTGTTAAGTTCATCTAGTCCACTGTGTCATACAAAGCCATTGCTTCCTTGTTGATTTTCTACTTAGGTGATCTGTCCATTGCTGTAAGTGGGGTGTTAAAGTCTCCTACTATTATTGTATTGTCATCAATGAGTTTCTTTATGTTTGTTATTAATTGATTTATATAGTTGGGTGCTCCCAAGGTGTGGCATAAATATTTACAATTATTATATTTTCTTGATGGGTAGACCTCTTAATTACAATATAATATCCTTCTTTATCTCTTGTTACAGTCTTTGTTTTAAAATTTAGTTTGTCTGATATTAGTATGGCTACTTTGGCTTTCTTTTGACATCCATTAGCATGATAGATGGTTCTCCATCTTCTCACTTTTAACCTGTGGGTGTTTTTAGGTCTAAAAATGAGGCTCTTATAAACAGCATACAGATGGTTCTTATTGATTTTTATTCATTCTGATACCCTTTGTCTTTTGATTGGCACATTTAGTCCATTTACATTCAGAGTGATCTTTGAGAGACATGAATTTAGTGCCATTGTGTTACCTATAGAGTTGATGTTTCTGGTAATGTTGTTCTCTGGTCCTTTCTAGTCTTCGTTGCTTTTGGCCATTTTTTTCTCCACTCCAAGAGGCCTCCTTAAAATTTCTTACAGGGCTGGCTTACTGGTCAAGAACTCCTTTAGTTTTTGTTTGTCTGGGAAACTCTATCTCTCCTATTTTGAATGACTGCCTTGCTTGATAAAAAAATTCTTGGGGTACCTGGGTGGCTCAGTGGGTTAAAGCCTCTGCTTTCGGCTCAGGTCATGATCCCAGGGTCCTGGGATCGAGCCCCGCATCTAGCTCTTTGCTCGGTGGGGAGCCTGCTTCCTCCTCTCTCTCTGCCTACTTGTGATCTCTGTCTGTCAAATAAATAAATAAATCTTTAAAAAAAAAAATTCTTGCCTGCATATTTTTTCCCATTCAGCACATCGAATATTTCCTTCTGCTCCTTTCTGGCCTGCCAGGTCTCTGTGGACAGATCTGCTGCAAATCTGATCTGTCTTCCCTTGTAGGTTAAGAACTTTTTTTTCCTCTGGTTACTTTCAGAATTCTTTACTTGTCTGTGTATTTTGTGAAGTTGACTATAATATGCTTTGGCAATGGCTGGCTTTTGTTTAATTTAATGGGAGTTCTCTGTGCTTTTTGGATTTTGATGTCTGTGTCCTTCCCCAGATAAGGGAAGTTTTCAGCTGTAATTTGTTTGAATAAACCTTCTGCCCCTTTCTCTTTCTCTTCATCTTCTGGGACTCCTAGGATTTGAATGTTATTATGTTTTACTAAGTTGCTGAGTTCTCCAAGTGGCCCATAACCTTTCTTTCTCTATTCTTTTTGGCTTCATTTATTTCCATAATTTTACCCTTTGTATAACTGATTTGCCCCTCTGCTTTGTCTGTCCTCATTTTTATCCTCATTTTATGGCCTCCATTTGTGTTTACATCTCAGTTATAAGATTTTAAATTTTGGCCTGACAAGATTTTAGTTCTTTTCTCTCTATAGTAAGGGATTCTCTGGGGTCTTCTATGTTTTTTTCAAGCCCGGCTTGAAAATGTTGTTTTAAATTCTAGTTCATACATCTTTCTTATTTTTGTATTAATTAAATCCCTGTCTGTGAGTTCTACCTCATGTTCTTTCTTTCTTTTGGCAGTAAATTCTCCTGTGTAGTCATTTTGTCCAGGAAAGAAAAAAAAAAAAAAAAGAGAAAAAAGAACAACAAAGCAAAGAGAAAACAAACAAACAATAAAAGCAAAAAAAAAAAAAAAGAAAAAAGGAAAAAAAAAAACACCTAGATCCTGGGGTGTGTTTTGGTCTGCTTGTTAAAAGAATCTAGACCCCCAAAAAATAAAAAAAATAAAATAAAATGACAGTAGACAAAAAATAAAATACATATATGAAAAGTAAATATATAAATTTTTAAAAATTAATGATAATAAAAAGGAATTGGAAAATATAAGAAAATAAATGAAAGAATAATATTAGTAAAGAAATAAAGAGTAAAAATAAAAATGAAGCTCCATCTTATTTCCCATAGAGCTGAAGCTTTGCAGCACACCACAATTAATAAACTGTGAGCTAGTTGTTTGGGGGAGGGTCCTCCTGTGGTGATTCTCAAGTGGACATGTTTCAGTGGAGATATATCTCCAGGGCCCAGTGTGGGTGGGGCTTGGTGTATGTGGCTCCAGCTTTCACTAGGTGACACTGGTTTGCTCACTAAAGGCTTTACACACTGATAGGTGAGATGAATAGCCCTGCTCTCCAGCCTTGGGGCTGAAATTTTGGGCCCTCTACTTCTAACTGAGCTCTCACAGAAAAGCCCTCAATCACCCTGTTTGTTTTCCTCATTTCTGTCTGAAGCCTGTGTTCACCCTGCTTGTGTCTGAGCCTTTTAATCTCAGGTGTATAACTGAGTTTCAAAACTTCAAACCTTTGGGACACCTGCAACAGGGACTCATTCTCTTCCTCTGGAGGAGGGTTTTGCCACACTTGCTGGCCAGTCCCAGGAAAGCGGATACTTGATTGAGGCAGTTTGCAGTTTATAGTAGAAAGCCAGCACCAGGACTCACTGCTCTCTGCCAGCTTCCTGGCTTCTATGCCTGGGAACAATGCAACATCCTGGCATTGTCTGTTCTTCCTGCAACCTAGAGGATCCTCAGACCACCCTGGGATTCTGCCCCTTTTTGTCACCTGAGCACCTTTAATGCAGGCATGTCCCTCATGATAATGAACTTAAAAGTTTAGATTTTGTGTTTTATCACTTCTAATACCTTGCAGTAGCTTCTGTAAGCAGGCTCCCTCCCCTCTACCACATCCACAGCCATGTCTCTCTCAAGTGAATTTCTGCAACCCCTATCTTCCAAAAGATGGTCACTTTTCTACTTGTAGACTTGGAGTTTTTGTTCTCTCAGACCTCCAATTGACTTCATGGGTATTCAGAATAATTTGACTATTTATCTTTGTTTGAGAGAGAAGACAAGCTCAGGGTCCTCCTACTCCTCTGTCATCTTAGCTTAAGAGCAAAAGATTGAATTTCTACTCAACATTTTATATACTTCACAATTTCATAATGATTGTGCTTTAAAAAATAATGGAAATATTGAGGTATGTTGTACTCCCTGGTCTTATACCTATCTCATTCTCACATTATCATGTTCCTGATTTAGAAATGCTTTTCCAGTTGCATTCCAATATGGACCTCTCATAACTCATCTGATCATTACATAAAAATTTACTCACATATAGCATTTAACTCAGACTTAGCCTTGGCTAGCTATATCAAGCTATCTTTTCATTATTATCCCAGCAGTATATCTCATATAAGACTTTGCCATAGCTGTTTTACCCTTGGAAATTTTTCAAACATTTAAAAATGGTTAATAACTATTTAAAACAAGAATACTTTACAAAGATTTTTATTTTAATATTTATTATTTTATTTGTCCTTGAAAATCATTCAATAAGACACTTATTATTCTTCTTCCTCCTGAGTAGTTTATTAATATAATACATAATAAAACATATATTAGTATATATACCTCACATATACATGCATAAATATATATCCTCCCAAGGCTATGGTCTAGCTGACTAAAACATTCTTTTTATTTTAATGAAGTTCAAAAATATACATTGGCTGTTATTCAGTCAATTATTGTTACTATTTTACTTGGATTCACAAAACAATATATTCTCTTTCTTCTTCAAGTTAAGAATTATAACTTCTTTTCTTTGTTCTGTTATTTGAGTTTTTAACTTTTTAAAAACTATCCCCTCTTAAAAATATAAATTTTCCCCTCTTTAGAAATCTTTTATAGTTACTATGTGTATTTTCCCCCTCATATCACTATCAAGATTTTTTTTAAAGATTTTTATGAGATAGATAGAGAGAGAGAGAGAGAGAGAGAACATAAACATGAGGCAATTCAGAGGGAGAATCAGCCTCCCCACTGAGCAGGGAGCTTGATACAGGGCTTGATCAAAGGACCTGGGATGATAACCTGAGCTGAAGGCAGCCACTTAACTGACTGAGACATCCAGGTGCCCCTCTATCAAGATTTCTTAATGGAATTTATTAATTTTGACTCCTCAGAATTTACTTAATGTAAATTCTGTA
>ML104905.1:2535-23786 GCA_003697995.1 Taxidea taxus jeffersonii | reverse complement strand
GGGGGGGGGGGTGGAGAGAGAAAGAGAGAGAGAGAGAGAGTGTGTGTATGTATATATATATATATCCCTTTTAACAATTTGGGTTATTTACCACACCAAAACTTTGTAGTCCCGCCTCTACTCTGACAGGTCCTGCCCCTGCGCACCGCTCTACCCCTCGACCCTGTCCTCTTACTTACTCCTGGTAGAGACTCAGGAGTTGCTGAAAGGTCTGGGACTGAGAGGGCGAGTAGCGACAGCAAAGAGGCTGTCCTTGAGGTCAGCTCTCCTACCCTGCTGGGCCTGGAAAGGGTTAAGTGAGGGGGGGCCCCCTCCAGCCCCCTTCCCTCCCGGCCAGGATTCCAGGCCTGGCTTCTGCCCTTCCCCGCCCCACCCCCCTCAGCCTGCCCAGAACAAAGGCCCTTTCACATCCATGTCCCGTGTCCCAGGCCTTTTCTGTCCCAGGCCAAGCCAGAGGACCTGGGGAAGAGGGGCTCAGTCGGGTCCCTTACCAGCAACCCCGTGCGGGGCCAGCGTGGGGGAGGGAGAGGCGAGGCCCCGGGACCAGGAGGAGGGGCCTGTGGGCTGGGGCCGCCCCCGGGACAAATCGGGCCTACCCGGCAGGGGCAGTGGAGCCGGGGCGGAGTCGCAGGGCCCGTCGGCAGCCGAGGGGAGTGTGACTCCGTGGGCCCGGGCTGGAGGTGGGGGGGTGGGGGGTGGCAGAGCTGCAGCTGGCTGGGAATCGAGGCTGGTTTCCTGTCTGGAAGGCAAGGGGCCCGCAGAGGGGAGCGGGGGCAGCAGCAGACAGGCACACCCCAGCCTTTCTCCCTCCCACACCTCTCTTCTGCTGGAAAAGCGAGGTAATTGTGAGCCCAGGGTGGGGCGGGCTGGATCAAGGCCCCAAGTTGGAAGAGGTGGCTCTGGGGGTTGGGCCGCATTTACCCCTTTGTCCCGCTCCCTGGGCTCACTCTCCCCACAAGTCCTCAGCTCCATCTTCTTTCTGAGAGTGAGAACCCCTCTCTGAAAGCTGGGACCTCCTGCCAAACCCTACAACTCCGTAAAACCTGCCTGAGGCGGCCCCGCCCTGCCCCCTTCCAGCTGTGCCTGCCCCTCACGCCCTCCCGGCACACAGATTCTCTGTCCACCCGGCCAGGGATGTGGGCGGGGGCTGGGGAGGGGCCAGAGTCGGAATGAAAGGGCCTTTTTCTTCCACAGCTGGGAGAACAGCTGCCACCAAAGCAAGACTGGACACTCTGTGCCTAGAGCCCCCTCTGCAGCTGGGCTCCCTTCCTGGGACCCTGTCATTCTCACCTCGCTTTCCTTCCCTCCCATGCCTGGCTCCCACCAGGGCCCTGGAACAGTGGTAGGCAAGGAAGGTTTGTCCCAGCAGCTCGAGGGGTGTGACAGAAGAGCAGAGGGACAGGGTCAGCCTCTGCCCTCCACCCACTCTTTCAAGACCAGGGGAGCAGCGGGAGGAGGAATTGTGGAGCAGCGTGGAGCCTGCCCAGCAGCCCCCCTCTGGAGGGGTCCACAGGGGAAGGGGCACTGGGGGCAAAGAGATGCAGGACAGATTGCACATCCTGGAGGACCTGAATATGCTCTACATTCGGCAGATGGCGCTCAGCTTGGAGGTAACGCCCCCGCCCCCAGGACTCCTCTGCGTGCAACCCAGCCTGGGTTTGTGCCCTGCGGTCCCTGCAGGGGCTGAGGAGGGAGGGGGGCGCTGCTCCAAGTGGGGAGAGGGACAGGTGGTTCTGTGTGCCTTGCTTGTTAAGTGCCAATCACCATTATGTTGGCAAAAGGGCCTTCACACCTATTTCTGAAAGCTCTGGGGATAGGGGTGTGTGTTTTGGGCCCCAAGGGTCCTTTTAGGTGTGGGAAGAAGAGAAGACTTCAGGGTAAAAGAGGTTTGCAGGAAGGATGTGGCCTTGCTGGAGAAGGGAAGGCGACTCTGACAAGATGTAAGATCTGATGGCCCTGGAGGTGGCAGGGAGCTGTTTATTCATTTATTTGTTCTTAAATACTTTTATTGAACACTGCCTATATGCCGAGCTCCTTGTTGACCATGGGATACCTCAGTGAACCATTCAACTGGCAGAACACAATAAACATGTAAATGCAGAAATCATCTCCCCAGTGACATGAAGATAAAAACAGAGTGTAACACCCATCAGGTGGGGAAGGCAGCATTCAGCATGGAGGTCAGAGCAGGACTCTGTGATGAGATCATGAGCTGAGACCAGAAAGATATGAAGATACGTGGAGACTAGAGGAAGGGCTTTCCAGCTGGAGGGCACAGCAAGGGCAGAGGCTCTTAGATGAGGTTGTGCTCCAGTTCCAATGTGGCTGGAACATAGGAGTTGGGGCTGAGATTATGGACAGAAACCAGATTAAGGCCTTACACAAGGTCTTTTACTCTAGGTGCAATGTTGGCCTACCCAAAGGTTTTAAGCAGGGGAATGACTCATCTAATGTTTTAAAATAAGGGCTTCTGTGGTGGATAGGCTAGGCAGGCACAGAGGGAGGGAGAGAGAGAGGAGAGTTGACAAGAGAGTAGCAGAAGACCACCAGATAGGAAGTTGTTATGGCCTTAGGGGAGTGAACCTGGTGGTGTGGTTGGAAGTGCTCGTGGTAGAGACAGAGAAGGGGGTGGATTTCAGATGATAGTGGTAGATCTGATGGGGCTTGTTGGTGGATGGGCCTTGAGGACTGAACACGGATGGATTTGCCTCATGGCACAGAGCGAGCTCTGGGATGATTCCCAGGTGTGCCCAAGCTGGGTGGTATGGCCATTTATTGAGATAGGGGAGGTGAAGGAGGCTGTGGAAGTGACCGCCTGGAAAAGGCAAGAGTTTGCTGCTGAGGAAGGTCAGAGGCGGGACTGTAAAGAGTCCAGATCAGGAGTGGAAATTTATTGCCAATGTTGCCCCTCTGCCCCGGCGCCCACAACCTGGACCATTGCAGATGCTGCTGGTCAGTCCCGGAGCTCTTGACCAGCAAGCCCAGACGTGGACTTGTGATCTTTCTCAGCATGTCCCTGGCACAAATTGTGCAGGCTGTTTCCCTTACAAGGGCACCCGCCAGAGGCAGGAGTCCCAGCCTGGTTTAGGGCTATATCAGGAGGGGACACCTTTATCTAACTTGTTTGCCTAGAGAGAGTTACCTTTTTCTAATATGCAGAAAGGTGCTCAGCGAGCCTGTTGGGACTCTGCTACTACCTATTGTCCTGTAGTAGCACATGGGGTGAAACCTATTCCTCTGCGCTGTCCGCAATACTAGTTACATGTGGCTACTTGAATGTATAATTTAGTTAATTAAAGTGAAATAAACAATTTCTTGGTTGCTCTAGCCATTTCAAGATGTCTGTGGAACATTTCCATCGCTGCAGGAGATGTTATTGAACAGAGCTGGTCTAGGTATTTAAATGTTTAAATTCAGCATCTTCTCTACTCTCCTGTGTGCACCCCCCTTCCCCATGTAATTTTTCTTCATGGGAGGCCTGTCCGAGTTCTGGAACAGAGGATGGGGCTTAGATTTCACTTGGGTCACCTCTACTACCTCCGCTAGGGTACAGGCTGAGGATACTGTGTTCCTTCTCCACCAAACTCAGCAGTTCCCCCTCTGCCCCAGTCCCCACTCAAGAAAGAGAGATCCATTGATATTTCAGAGATTGACCAGAGAGGTAGTCATGGCAGAGTAAATCCAAGAACTTTCTGGAGGAAGCAACTTAAACTGCAAGTAAAGGGAAGATGGGAGTGAGAGAAAGGTCGTTCTTAAATATGTGCTGGTCCAAAGTAGTGATTAGCCTTTCTCACTTAATTCTCAAACAGTACTATGAAGGAGGTGGGGCACTCCCCAGTTTACAGTCTGCAGAGGCTAAGTTCTCACAGCTAGTCAAATTCCCAAGCCAGGATTTGGATTTAGCCCCAGTGGAGATTCTGAAGGGAACAGAGGTGATGAGAAGCAGAGCAGTAAGTCAGGGACTGAAAAGAACAGGAGGGAGGGACAGGAAAAGACATCCACGGAGGGCCTAATGTGTGCTGGGCTTCTGCCCATGACTCATCCTCCTTCAGCCCCTTGGGCCTTGACCCAAGTCCTGCTGACATCCAACTCTGGGCTCTTTCCCAGGAGAGTCTAGTGAAAACACTGCCTACATCAAGAGAAAGGGGTGTGTGGGTGGGGAGGGGGGACAAGAAGCTATCCCTGGGGCGGCAAGATGGGGACAAAGCATAGGGATCTAGAAACTGTGCCAGGATTCCTGAGATGCTCTGCCCAAAGGGTGGGAGCCAGAATTTCTGGGGCCCTGTCCTCCCTGAGGCTGTGGAGAGTGGGTTTGGGGCCAGAGTGGGGTGGAAGGTGGTAGCAGGGGAGTTTGGCTCATCCAGGCTGAGCCCAGAGACTTTTCCATGGCCCCAGTTTTTTCAGTGTACACACTCCACCCCCTCCTCCCGTGCTCCTGGGCAAGGGGTCACCTTGGAGGGCAACCGCAAAGCAGGAGGAGCCTCTGGGCCTCCTGCAGCTCTAAAGGTACCAAGGCCAAAGCCCTGTCCAGGGCGGTGGGGGAGGTCCAGGAGCAGTGTTGTACACGACTGCGTCTCATGTTCTACTGCCCGGAGCCTAGCCCCGCCAGGCGCAGGGAGGAACCGCCTGCGCCCGGGAGCCCCTCGACCAGCTCTCTCATCTCCCGGCAGTTGGGAGCTGATGTCACCAGCGCCCTGAGCGGCATGGCAGGCGGGCGGGGGCAGCAGCACACCACCAGCATTGGTGTCTCCAGCTCACTGGACAGGGCTAGGGAAGGATCCGTAAGTGCTGGGGCCCAGGTAAAAAGATTAGCTGGGAGAGTGCCTGAGCACGCTTCTCTGTCCCCTCCCTCTCCCCTTCTCTCATCGCTTCCTGGTGTTTGTGGCTGGAAGCAGAATGGGATGGGAGTTGGCCAGCCGGAAAGCTTAGCAGAGGTGGGACCCTGGTGCAGACAGACATAGAGGGGCTGGGGGAGTGTGGCGGCAGGAGCTGTGTAGTCTGGGAGGGCTTCCTGGTGAAGGGGGCATTGGGACCTGGTTGGCCTACTTCTGAAGGGTCAGGAAGAGAAACTGGGAGAGGGGTGATGAAAGTCAGGCCCAGCCCAGTGGTGGCCCAGGAAATAAATTGTGAAGGAAGTGTGTGCAGGGAGGCTGGACAAGGCTTTTGAAAGCAGGAATTTAGGGTGTTCAGGTCTTGGAGACTTGAATGCCGGAACCACAGGGGACAGAATCAAGTGCACAGTGTGAGAGCTGATGTGAGGGTGAAGACAGGTTTTGGGTGATCACATTCACCCCCCTCTTCCTACCTGGTGCCTTCCCTGGGCTTCCTTTCAAACTAAGCTCACACTCTCATGCAGTTAGGCCTCCCCCTCCTTTCTGAAGCCTTCCCCATCACCTCAGCCAGAAGCAAAGAGGGGCTGTCTCCCACAAGTGTGTTTATGCCATGACATGGCATTTATGGGGCAGCCATTAGCATCTGCCTCTCTCACCGCCCAGCTGGACTTTAAATGTGGGCCCTCGGACAGCATAGGGATGCTATTTGTTGGTGATCCAGGATTTGTTGGGTGAACGCTACTTCTGCCAAGGTAGCATTTAAAGAAAGCATCCTCACCATTCATCCACACTATGCGTTGGGCACTGTGCTAAGTGCTTTACATTCCTGGCTTACTGAATCCTCACAGCCCTAGCATGTGCGACTACTTCCAACCTAATTTTATGGATGGAGAAACCAAGTCTTATCTTAGGGAGGTGGAGTAAATTTTAAGTAAGTTTCTTCCCAGCTTCTTGAGACTGGCAGGGCTGACTCAGACTCAGATTTGTTTTTTGTCAAACTGATGCTCTCGCCCTTTGCTCTCTGCCAAGACCTCCAGGGCTCTTTCTGAGTGAATGTTCCTGAGAATCCTGGTCTCAGGCCTGTCTCAGTGCCTAGACACCACTCCCCACCCTTATTCACGGCCAGTGTTGCCCCTCGCTCCTGATCTCCTGCCCCACTTGCCTCCCCATCCCCAGTCCTTGCCTCTCTCCTCAACTTCCCAAGCTGAGAGGGCCAGCAGTTGGCAGAGCCCCTAATCTGGAGTGTGTACAGGGTTCTGTGAAGTATGGGTGAACACTATAGGGGTATGCTCCTGCACAGATCCCTTGCCAACTAGATGTTCCCCACCACTTGAGTCTTCGGGGTAACCCAGGAGGGTCTTTACTATCTTGTCCACTTTCTTTAGTTGGTGGTTCTTGGCCCTGACTACACCTCAGAATCATTTGGGGAATTAAAAAAAAAACACAACCACTAAATTCTTAGAGATTCTTATTCTCCAAGTCTGAAGTAGAGCCTGGTTGTTTGTGTGTGTGTGTGTATGTGTGTGTGTGTGCGCGTGTGCACGCATGCCTATGTTTAACTGAAAGGATTTAATTTTTTTAAAAGGTAACACAAGGGGTGCCTGAGTGGCTCAATTGGTTAACTGTCCGACTCTTGATTCTGGCTCAGGTCATGATCTCAGGGTAATGAGATCGAGTCCCACATCGGGCTCTGGACTGGGTGTGAGCCTGCTGAGATTCTCTCTCCATCTCCAAAAAAAAAAAAGGTGACACAATTTCCAATAGCACAGAAGTAAAGAAGAATATATATTAAAGTAGTATAAATCTGTTTTCCATTCCTGGCATCCAGGCCCACAGTCTCTGTTTTATGCATATATATATGAAGTGAGAAGAGAATATCACAGCACACTATCACTTGTACAACATATATATACATACATACATACATATATATATATATATATATGTGTGTGTGTGTGTGTGTGTGTATATATATGGGGGGGTGAGAGAGAAAGAGAACCTTTGCAAGCACGAGCAAAAGGAAGGACAGAGGGAGAATCCCAAGCAGACTCCTCGCTGAGCACAGAGCCTGACCCAGGGCTCAATCTCAGAACACTGAGATCATGACTTGTGCCAGAATCAAGAGTCAGATGCTTTTAACTGACTGAGCCCCCAGTACATTTTGAAGATTATTTTATATCTGCATATATATGTCTACCTAAATCTTTGATGTCTGCAATATTCCATATTCCACAGGAATGCTGCAACTTATTTAACCAATGCCTAAGTGAAGGACTTTTTTTTTTTTGAGATTTTATTTATTTGACAGAGAGAAACACAGTGAGAGAGGGAACACAAGCAGGGGCAGTGGGAGAGGGAGAAGCAGGCTTCCTGCTGAGCAGGGAGCCCGAAGTGGGGCTTGATTCCAGGACTCTGGGATCATGACCTGAACTGAAGGCAGAAGCTTCAGAGACTGAGCCAGCCAGGTGCCCCTGAGTGAAGGACAAAAATCTTGATGTTTTAAAACAATGTTGCAATGAAGGTGGCTTTGCTTACACATGTAACTGTATTTGTAGGATAAACTCCTAGATATTGAATAGCTGAATCAGAGGATATGTGAATTTCTAGTTTTTTATAGATTTTTCCAAATTGTGCTCAAAACAAGCCAGTGGAATTTATGCTCCTACCATCAAATGCATAAGGACAACTGTATTTTTACAAAGCTTCTCTGGTTATTATTGGACAGTGAGGCTGAGTTGCCTGAAACATGTTTCTTAGTTTCTCCTGGAGCACAGCCTACTTGGGGTCTGGAGCATGCTTCAGCCTGTCCCCAAATGACATTTCTGTCTCATCCTTTCCCCCACTCTGTCTAGGACACAGAGTTGCAGAGAAAGCTAGACCATGAGATCCGGATGAGGGAAGGGGCCTGCAAGCTGCTGGCAGCCTGCTCCCAGAGAGAGCAGGCTCTGGAGGCCACCAAGAGCCTGCTGGTGTGCAACAGCCGCATCCTGAGCTACATGGGCGAGCTGCAGCGGCGGAAGGAGGCGCAGGTGCTGAAGAAGACTGGCCGGCGGTGAGCACGGGGGTAGTGGCCCAGAGTGTGTGTGTTCGGGGTGTGGGTCACCCTGAGGATGACGTCCCCACGAAGCCTTGTCAGAGCCTGGGAGACCCCTTGGTGTTTTCTCACCACAATGTGCTGCCCAAAGGTACACTGGTGAGTAGCTCAGGCTGGGCTCAGGAAAGCTGTGTATCTGGTGAAAGGCTGGCGGGCTGAGGGCTGAGAATGTAAACGTGCTCCTTGGCTAAGTGCTGCCGGTGGCCTGAGGGGGTGGGCTGGCTGGCTTCTGGAAAGCTAACTTCCCCAAAGTCAGTTCACCAGGTGGCCAACTGACCACAGACTGACAAGAGTGCACCTGAGGTTCACAGCACAAGCACTGCTTGAGAAAGAGAATAATAAAACAATGTTTAAGGGCATGCTTCCTTGTTCACATAAATTAGATGGTGTATTTTAAAAGGGGTCGGCTTCCAGATGTGAAATGCCAGCTGCACCGACAGTTCGCGCTGCCAGTCTGACAAAGCTGCAGCCAGACGGCTGAGGTGATGCTCAGCTACAACTAAATGTTGGAGAAAATACCTGGCAAGTTTATCATTCTAAGAACTAGCCACTTGGGTAAACTGATCATTTGGAAAACTGGCTGCTGGCAAAATAAGCTTGCTTGACCCCACAGGGCTGAGTGGGGAGAAAGTACCAGCCCCTCACTGGCGTGCCACCCATCCCAGCTCTGCCGTGAAGGCTGCCACAAGAAGGGGTCGCCAGGAGCCCTCCAGAGCCCATCCATGAAGCTCCCAGGGGAAGACAGATAACCAGCTCTATGGCTTCTCCGCAAAGCTAATGGGCAAGCAGACGGGGTGGGGGGGCAGGTCCTAATGTGAATTTGAGGTCTCCTGAGAGGCAGCCCTCAACAGGCTCTGCCCTGCCCAAGTCCCACTCGCCTGGCCTAGGCAGTGTGGGATGAGGTACACCCCAGATTGCTGACAACTAAACACTTTGCCCTCACTCAGTGCCACATCGTTTAGCTTTAGGCCTTACTAAGTTGCTAATGACATTAGTGGCCTTCTGAATTGGGTGGCTAAACTGGCTTTCCACCTGAGAGACACATGCTCAGTGAGGGCTGCTGATGAGTGGGGCCGGGGGGTGGGGGGCAGCGGGGAAAGGCCAGGTGGCTGGGCGGCTGCACTGGGGGCTGAGGAACTTAGGGTACTGGGAAGGCTCAGCCTACCTAGGGATGGTAGAGGAGAAATCAAAGCTGAGGGGGAGGGAAGAGAGAGATTTGTGGCAAATGGAACGCAGATGTTCTTTACTTGGGTTCTTGATTTTGCAACCACCCCAGTACTGTCCTATATTGAAGAAGTGATAAGATGGTAAAGCACAGCTTCCCCTATGGTTAAAAAGAAAGCCTGCAAACTCCTCCAGGTTTGGGGTTTAGTGGAGATGAGCCCTTGAAAAGGAGTCTCTCTGCAGGCACCTGTTCCCTCAAGCCTCACTTGTGCCTGGCAGGGATCTGGGGGAGATGGTCAGAGAGGGTGCTTGGAGGGGGAGGAGCCTGGAGCTTGTACTGCCTGTGAGCTAATGTGCCTCTGGTGTCCTGAGGCCCAGCGAACCCCTGGGTTCAAATGACAGCTCAAACAGTCCCTCAGCCCTGCCCTGTCAGTCTGGCTGGGGACCCAGGGGCTAGGCCCTGGGCTGGAGGTGTTCTAGAGCCCTTGAGAACCAGAAAGGGGTTGGGGGGAGAGTAATGTCTAGAGGCCAGCCCAGGATGCTGTGATTTGCCCACAGGCCTTCTGATAGTGGGCCCCCTGCTGAGCGCTCCCCTTGCCAAGGGCGTGTCTGCATCTCTGGTAAGAAACACAGCTCCTTCCCCACCACTGCCCCCCCACCCCGGGCTCCCCTAGCTGCTGGCATTCCTTGCCCAACCACATGATCTCCTGCCATGTCTCAACATCCCTTCCTGCTCTTCTGCCCTTCAGACCTCCGGATTCCACTCATGTGGAAGGACACAGAATATTTCAAGAACAAAGGCGGTGAGTTCCACACATGCTGGGACAAACTGAGGGGAGTGACCTGAGGTTGGAGGCTTTCGTGGGGCACTGTGCTTACCAGTTGGGGCCTCTGTCCCCAGACCTGCACCGCTGGGCTGTGTTCCTGCTGCTGCAGCTAGGGGAACACATTCAGGACACAGAGATGATCCTGGTGGACAGGACCCTCACAGACATCTCCTTTCAGAACAACGTGCTCTTGTGAGTGCCTTGTCCCCGGGGGCTCCCTCCTTTCTCCAGTCTGCTCCAGTCCTTGGATGGAGCTGCAGGGGAGGAAGGAAGATGGACCTCACCTGGACAGCTGTCCTGTACTAGCACCACATCCTCCTCCACCCCGCCCACCCCCATTCCTCCCTGAACTTCTCCAGGACCAGCCTTCTCTCTTCTGCCCACCCTCCTATAGCACTGAGGCAGGGCCAGATTTTGAACTTCGACTGGAGCTGTATGGAGCCTGCTTGGAAGAGGAGGGGGCCCTGGCTGGAGCCCCCAAGAGGCTTGCCACCAAACTCAGCAGCTCCCTAGGCCGCTCCTCTGGGAGGCGTGTCCGGGCGTCGCTGGAGAGTGCTTCGGGTTTGGGGAGCAGTCCCATTCTGCTCCCCACCCCGGCTGTGGGGTAAGGCCCTACATGCCCCCAATGCCCTCAGCTGCGTATATCTTGGCCTTGGGTAGCCTCTGAGCTATGTCGAGCATGCAGACCTATTCTGCGCTGCTGCCACAGCATGCAGACCTACATGAATGAACAGCAGCTTGGCTGGGAGGCACCCTGGCCTGTGCCCTGGAGCCAGGCCCAAGTCAGCCGAGAGGACCAGTAGGAATGTGGGGAGAGCTAAGTTTGGGGGGCTTGAATTTTTTGCAGCAGCAAATGCATATTATGTGGAGAGGACAGAGTGCCCTGGTTGGTGTGAAGTAGCCTGGGTCCCGCGGGGTTGCCTATTGGTGCCTGGAAGCACCCAGAGACACTGGGTCTCTGAGCAGCAGTTGGAGAAGCTCTAGGGCAGTGACTTTGCTGCCTTTGGAGATAGGAGGTCAAATTTCAGCTGTAAATTATGGGCAAATTTCTTAACTTCTATAAGCCTCAGGCTCTCTCATCTATTCACGAAACAATGCCACCAACCTCCCAAGGCTGTCGTGGGAATACAGTGGAATAACATACGTAAAGCACAGGACATGGCACTTAGCAGGAGCTCAGGAAATGTCCTTACCCCTGTGGGGGAGGCCAGCTAGTTTTCCTGTGGTCTAGGATGCCTGGTGCCGGGCTGAGGCCCACTTCTCTATTGTGCAGTGGTCCTCGTTACCACCTCTTGGCTCACACCACGCTTACCCTGGCGGCAGTGCAGGATGGGTTCCGCACACACGACCTCACCCTCGCTAGCCATGGTGAGTCTGTTGTGGAGGGAGGGAACGCTGGACAGTGAGAAGAGGGGCTGTGGGATGGTCCCTTTCGTTCACCACCCTTACCCTAAACTTCCTATCCCCCAGAGGAGAACCCCGCCTGGCTTCCCCTCTATGGTAGCGTGTGTTGCCGCCTGGTGGCTCAGCCTCTCTGCATGACTCAGCCTACCGCCAGTGGCACCCTCAGGGTGCAGGTGAGGGACCCTGAGGCGGAGAAGGGAACCTGGAGAAGGCAAAGGACAGTTGGATCTAGGCACCAAAGGACTACTGGAAAATCAAGATCTGGGTGGAGGGTTATGGCAAGACAGGAGGATCAGACACGAGGGTGGGCAAAAAGGAACAGACTCTCAGTGGGGGAATGGGAAGAAGGGTGATGGGGGTGTGATTCCCCCAGGAAACCTTGAGTCATTTGTGCAGCAAGCTGGGGAGCTGCAGGACTGGGCGCGAGTGCATGGAGTCCTGAAAGGCACAAGCCTCTTCTGTTACCGGCAACCAGAAGACGCAGACACTGGGGAAGAGCCGTTGTTTACTATTGCCATCAACAAGGTGATGGGTCCCTTGGTGGTGAAGCTACCAGGTGCCAGGGCCCAGGAGCGTCTCCTTCAGGTCCCAGGAGGGTGGGGGCAGAAAGATGGAAGTCTAGCCTGCTGTTCCTAACAGCACTGTACCCAGCTTCAGGGCCAGGAATGTTCTCACTGGTGTCATTGGAAAAGGCTCTTCTACTCACTAGCATTAGCCCCTGTCAAATCCCAGAGGGTCCCACGGCCAGCTTAGGATTTTCATCCTCTTTCTGCCTTTTCTCTCAGATTCCATTCTGCATCTTCCCCCTTTCCTGGCTTTGTCTCTCAACCCAAGTCCAATGACCCCTCTTGATTTCCAAGCCCTTTTGCTAGCTTTCCTGACAACTTTTATGAAAGTACTGAGGGATATTAGGCCTCAGCATTCCTGCTTGCCTCTCTGCCTCCCTCAATCCCGTCTGCTCTTCTTTCCTGACTGAGGATGCTCTGTCTCATCCCCAGTCCTTTCCTGCTGTTCCTTCCTGCTCTGCTCAATAGGAGGCAGATGAGAGACCCAACCAGCTCTTCCTTCTAAGGCAGGGATGAGCAAGCCTGCCTGGTATCTGTGACCGCTGACTTCTGTGACCAAGGTGAAGGTGGAAGCAGACCCCTTCCTTCTCCTGCAGGAGACTCGAGTCCGGGCAGGGGAGCCGGACCAGGCTGCAGGCCGGCCCTTGACCCTGAGCATCAGTAACCGGTATGGGGAGGACGAGGTGACACACACCCTTCAGACAGAGAGCCGAGGAGCCCTGCATAGCTGGATGGAGGCTTTGTGGCAGCTTTTCTTTGACATGAGTAAGAGGAGGGGGCTGGTTTGAACCTTTGGGAGGGACGGGGTTTATTTTTAATCAAAGGGCTCTATTTCCAGAAAGTGTGGAAGGGAATGTATCAGGGGAGCGGATGACCTGGCCCTCTCAGTCTTCCTCCTCCCACCCCAGTCATTGCTCTCCCTTCAGGCCAGTGGAAGCAGTGCTGTGATGAAATCATGAAGATTGAAACCCCCACTCCCCGGAAACCACCCCAAGTACTGGCCAAGCAGGGGTCCTTGTACCATGAGATGGGTGAGTGAAAGTACACTCTGGGAACCTGACGGCAAGTGGGGTTGGGGGCTTCAAGGCAGCCCAGATAATGGGAACAGAGAAAGCAACAGGCTGAGGGAGAGCTCTGGGGACCCAAGGCCCTCTCGGTCCTGTTGTATTTGTTTCTCTTCTCCAGCTCTTCTTAGAGCCATCTCCACCAAAGTTCCAAACCAACCCCCAAAGAGCTGGATTCATTTCATGGATTTCTTTCCTAATTTCTTCTTCTCTGTTTCCCTTTCTGCATGCGGATTCCTGTCTTCCTATGACCCTTCACTTGCTTGGCACTGCTTTCATTTTCTTCCTCTTTTCTTGATTTTTTTTTTCACTCACTTCTGCCCACCCCCTCATCTCCATCCCCCCTGCACCCTGTATCCCATAGTCTTATCAGAGCCCATGGCTCCAGGGGGCCCAGGTGAGGGGCTTCTCCTGCAGGATAACACAATCTCAGCTGAGATCCGGGCTTTGCTTTCCTCCTATTACAGTGACAGGTGATGGTCAGGGCTGGGTAGGCCTGGGGCCTAAGTTCTGACTGGCCCCCTCCCCTCAACCCCTTCCTGGTGTCACAGCTATTGAGCCGCTGGATGACATCGCAGCGGTGACAGACATCCTGGCCCAGCGGGAGGGCACAAGGCTGGAGACACCCCCACCCTGGCTAGCAATGTTTACAGAACAGCCTGCCCTACCTAACCCCTGCTCACCTGCCTCAGTGACCCCAGCCCCAGCTCGGACCCACCCCATGCCCTGGGGGCGACCCCGAACATTCTCCCTGGATGCTGTCCCCCCAGACCACTCCCCTGGGGCTTCCCGCTCCGTTGCCCCTCTCCCCCAGCAGCGATCCCCACGGTCCAGAGGCCTCTTCATCAAAGGCCCACCCCGCACTTGGCTCCAGTCGCCAGTCTGAGAGAGAAAGGTGCTGGCCACAGGATCTGGCCAGAGGAAGAGACAACCTACGCACAGCTGGGCTTCCGGGTGCGGCGCTGTCAGCAGCAGGTTGGCCAGCTTGGCCTCCCCTTCCTCTGCTGGACTGGGGGTAGACTGGGGAGCAGGAGCAGAAGCCCCTCCTCAGCTGTGCTTGCCAAGGTGTTGAGGGGCACCTTCCTGGGACTGGCTCGGATCCCCCAAACCCTTCCTGGGAGAAAACTGGAACCAATCCTGCCCTACCTCCCTGCACTAACCAGCTTTGAGGATGGCACTGAAGAGCCTTGGGAGGGAGTACACCTCCCTGTGACTCTCACATCAACCATTAAAGTTATTTAACGGCAGCCCTCACCTGGTTCTTGAGGACAGGTTTCCTCTCCACTTGGTCTGGAACTGCCCCCTCCCCTCATCCCTGGAGCTTAGTTGACCAGTCTATGATACTGAGTAATCAGACAAGGACTGGGTGGAGGGTACTTTATAAATACCACAAGGAGAAAGGAGGGCTGCTCTTCTCTCACACGCTGCTGAATCTCAGGATCTCAGCAAGGTCATAGCCAGTCACAGCAAAGGAACTGCCTGAGGGGTCACAGAATCGGGCACCGCACACCTGGGTGTCAGGCACACACTCACCATGACAGTGTTCCACCTGGGGGAGAAGAAGGCTGCTCAGGGCCTGCTGCCTCATGCGTGGACCCCCCTTTCCACTCCTCCCACAACACACACCTCAGTGCGGCCACTCTCTGGGTTTCTCCTCAGCTTCCAGATGTGTACAAAGGTGTCCTCGGCTGCAGAGAGAAGCTATAAAACCAAAGGTGGGAGGATGAGTGGGCATTAGCAGGTGCTGATGGGACGAGTATACGCTGGAGTGCCTGGTCCAGGCACCCAGGGAGAGGGCAAGACAAGCCTGTGGAGTTCCTCTCAATGTCCCAGCACCAGGAGCACAGGTACGTAGGGATGGAGGAGACTGACCTTGCCCATCTCGGGAGCCAGGTCCAGGGCACAGATGGCCCGGGCATGGGCGCTGATCTGGACGTGCAGAGTTCCCGTACTGGCCTCATACAGACGCACTTGCCCATCCCCATAGCCTGCTGCTACTGTTCCGTGCCACAGCTGCACAGAAGGACATGGGACCCTGCAAGGGTGATAATCCACTTTAATTTCCTCTGACCCCTCAGGAAGGTGTCCGCCCCCTTCTGCCTCACCTACCCAAATCCTGGAATTTGGGTCACTAATTTGAATTTGGGCCCTGACCGCCAGACACACAGCAAGCCTGAGTTATCTGCCGTCACCATGTCAGCCACGCAGTCCTGAGGAGAAAAGCAGGATCAGTCCTTCCCTTCCTCCCCTGTTGGGTCCTATATACAGGGTAGGAGGGGAAGGGAGGCAGCATTTGCATCTTTGCCTCTCCAGGGAAAGGGCAAAATGTGGAGTCCTCATCGGCTGGATGCAGGGTTCCCTCAGGATGCATAAAGTGCCTCCTTTGCATTTCTTAGAGTCTCACTCCCCTGACCTGACACACCACGTGTGAGGAGCGGGGTATATAACTGCTCTCACTGGATGGATGAGGAAGCTGAGGCCACAATGTTATGATCTGGAGGTCCTGCAATGGGCCAGTCACAGTCATGACTAGAGTCCAGGCCCCTGGAAAGTCCCCAACCCCAGGCAACCAACATAGCCCCTGGGCCCAGCCCTGGGTCAGGTGCAATGGAGGATATGAATGAGAACATACATACCCTATTCTCAAGAGGTTTGTAATCCAATTAGGGAGACAAGAGTTGTCTTTGAGGCTAGTACCAATTCAGGTCTCAGCCAAGGGAGATCAGTGGGAACAGGAATAGGGGGATGGCTTCCTGAAGAGAGTGGCACTGGAGGTGGGCAGGACTTGGCAAGTCCAGAAAAGGAAGCTGCACACGTCAGAGTTGGAAAGTATCTTAGACACCATCTGTCCCAACTCCTCAGTTCACACCAGTACTGAAAAGTGTTCGTGAGCTACTAAATGCCATGTAAATGGAAAATCAGATTTTATCACTGGACTTGAGGCTGCTGAAGCCTGGGAAAGGGTAGCAATTTGCCCAAAGTGATCCAACTGCTTAGCAGTGGAGTCAATTCTTAAACCCAGGTCTGCTGCCTGCCGAAGTGGGAAGGCTCCCAGGCTCACTGGAATAAGTAGGGGGAATACACTCACCTGTCCCTGGGAAGGTTCGGTCGCAATGTCTGTGACTGATGTCTGGTGCCCAGCCAGCTCTTCACTTAGTACAATGTTGGGACCCTTGGCTGGGATGTCAAACACCAATACCCGGCCCGACCATGTTCCTGCAGAACCAGTGCCCCACTGATGGCTTCCTGATCCTCCTGAGTCTCCAACCACCACACATAGCACTCCCTCCATCCCAGAAACCTCTGTAGCAAAGCCACCACTCACTGCTCCCACAGCTCTGCTCCTCCGTTGACTACCATTACTCCATCCTATCCTGCCCCTCTGAAGCCCGCCATGGCTTTCTGCAGTCTTTATAAGAACCCCCTTCACTCCCACCCTTCCCTCTAACCCTCAAAAATTCCCTCAAACCTTCAGCATCCTCCTGGCCAAAGCCTGCACCCCTATGCCCTAGCACCCCCCAATGCCCTGCCTTTGGCCTCCTCACCCACACAGATGAAGCGGCCACTGGAAGCAATTCCTCGGGCAAACACAGCCTGTACTGAGTATGAAAGGGGAAAACTATTAGAAATAGCATCTCCGCCGGCCCCACCAAACACTCCTTACCCCCACCCCACTCAGTCCTGCAGGTACCTGGAGACGCATCTCCAGAGTCCAGTGCATGCCAATAGACCATGACAGAGCCATCTGACTCGTACATCTGGAAGACAAGAGCAAGGATGGGGGCACATCCAGCTGACTTTTGCAGAGCTATGCTGAGAAGTTCACATACAGGTTAGCCTTAGAGTCTCGCTCCCCTGAGCTGACAAACCATGTGTGAGGAGCAGGTATATAATCCTCGAAACAACTGTGGGAGGCAGGCACTACTTTTATTAGAACACTGAGGCTCTGAGAAATTAATTAAATTGCCTGAAGTCATACAGCTAGTAAAGGGGCAGGTATAGGAGATAGCACTCGGGAACTGGAAAAGATGGGAGGAATGAAGATGAGAAATATGGAAGAATGGGCTAAACATGTAAAAGGTTTGTAAGTGGTTAGAGGTAAGTGGGGAAGCGTTTACGGGCCTGGGGGAAGAGTTGAAAAGACTCTAGTGGGGGAGAATAGGAAGCTCTCTTACCTGTATTCCTCTATGTGAGGTGAGTACCAGCAACACTCGGAAGGGGAGGACACACCAATGGACCTATAGGGAAATGGCCCAGAGTAGGAAGAAGTGGTCAGACTGAAGGATAGGAGGTCTCCAAAGAGTGGAAAATCAGAGGGTTAGGGAAGGCCTATTCTTGAGACTTGGAAAGAAAGGACAGAGATGAGGACTGGGTTCAGCAACACCACTCTCAATTCAATGCCTCACCTGGGTGATAAGTGGAGGGCTCACTCCGGCTCCCTCCTTAGCGTGGAGCTGGCGCTGGGCCAAGGGCACACCCTCAGGAGCAGCGCTGAGAAGTTGGGCGCTGGGTCCATGGACTACCCCAAAATGTGTGAGGTTGCGGGAAGGCACCTGCAGCACACTGAGGTTATTGCACAGGGGTGCAGCCGAACCTCGAAGGGGAATCGGGCGCTCCCGGCGGAACATCCTAGCGGAGAAAGGCCCGAATCACAGGCGCGCAGGAAACACAACAGTGGTGATTCCTGCGGGAAGAATGGGGGGTGCTGTCGTGAGGCATTGAAGGAGACCACTGAGGTCAGAATGTGATGGGGAACCCGAGGACTGCAACAGGGGAGTCCGGCGTGGGGAGATCCTGTGGAACTGGAAAGAGGAGCCCCAGAGCTGAGTCAATGGGGCGATGGGGGAATCCCAGAGGAGGAACGGTGATGGCACAGAACCTGGTGGCCCCAAGCGCCCGAGCGAAGGCAGTTATGGCAGGGTAGCCCCCAGACCCTTCTTCTCTCAGCTGGCTCCCCGAACCCCCCGGCCCGGGCCAGAGGTCACACCCGCAGGGTCGCTTACCTGACTCCGGGAATCTTTCTGTCCCTCCGAACCCGCTGCCACCATAGAGACGACGCACGCACGCACGGCCACTGGGCGGAGCCGAACAACCCAAACCTGCGGAGCGCGGCGCGGTTGCCAGGGCAACCGTGGGCGGGGCGAGCCTCTCTCCGCTAGGTCTGGCGCTGGGTGCAAGGCGCTTGGGAGACGGTTAGGCGGAGGTGGCAGCATCAAGGAAGGGAAGCCGAAGCAGCGAGATTGGAGCGACAGCTGCGGTGATGGCTCACGAAGGCTCGGTGAGCTTCAGCTCAGCTGGGGGTGGGCCAGAGTCCGGACTGGCATTTAAGGTCGGCGTGAAAAGCCATGGGTCGGCCCCACTCCAGCCGCCGCCAGCCCACCATGCGGGCGTACATGGCGAGCAAGGAAGCCACGTCGGTTTGGGGCAGAAAATCTGCACCTGCACCAGGCAGACTAACACGCTTTGTCACACTCGGGACCTGAGGGAGAGAGTCAAATGTATGGTTCAGTGCCCAAGAACGGGAACTGACTTTGGAAGCAGCTAAGGCAGGTAATAAGTCTCTTGCACTGAGGCACCCATTCATGTGGATAAGCCAGAATTGGTCAGGCACTGGGGGGTGTTTCTAAATAAACTTCCTTTCAAGGATTTTAGGAGGAAGGAATGGGTTAAACAACAGCTCTGAGGCTGCATTTGAAAGTCAAACTGTTTAAAAGCCAAGACTTTTTTTTTTAAGATTTATTTTTATTTGAGAGAGAGCGCGAGAGAGCCCACGCGAGACAGGGAGTTGTGGAGGGGCAGGGGGAGAGGGAGAGAGAAAATCTCAAGCGGACACCCCGCTGAGTGGGAGCTCCATGCAGGGGCTTGATCTCATGTGAGATCATGACCAGAGCCAAAATCAAGAGCGGAGGCTTAACCTACTGAGCCACCCAGGTGCCCCGAAAACCAAGAAAATTTTTTTAAATTTTTAAAAAAAAATTTTAATAAGATTTTTTATTTATTTATTAGTTAGAGAGAGAGAGCGAGCGAGCACAGGCAGACAGAGAGGCAGGCAGAGGCAGAGGGAGAAGCAGGCTCCCTGCCGAGCAAGGAGCCCGATGTGGGACTCGATACCAGGACGCTGGGATCATGACCTGAGCCGAAAGCAGCCGCCCAACCAACTGAGCCACCCAGGCATCCCAAAACCAAGAAATTTTTAAATAAAACAGATTTGAGGAGACTTTGTGCCATAATATCTCTGGCCTCTAGAGGCCACATCTAGGTACAGTCACTGTCAGGAGTGGCACATGACAGGCTGGGAGGGTAAGTCTAAGGAACTGGCTCTCATCTCCCAGCCCTACCTGCCTGGACTGCGCTGTGGGCTATTCCCTGGGCTTGCCACCAGGGCTGTTTTCATTAGCAAAGAAAGGAAATGAGGCTTAAGGGATTTTGAGTTCAGTGTAATGTTTAGGAAACACCAGATATGGCAGAGAATGAATTTGAGGGGACGTCTCATAGGAGGCAATAAGGTTGGGGTGAGGAGGTAAAGATTTGGGAAGATTACCTTTAGAGGTAAATTTTGGAAGGAACCAAGTGAAGGAGACATGTAGGAAAGGAGGAGGCTCCCAAGAATCTTCCTATAAGTTTTCTGTGTCCCTAAAATGAATTTATGGAACTAGTCTTTTTATATGATTTTTTTAATTACAAAAGGACACAAACTAATTGTAGAGAACTTACAAGATAGAACACAAGAAAGAAACATATCTACTGTGACAATTTTGGTGTTTTCCCTTTTTTTAACATATACTGATTTCTATATCAGAGATGACACTTGGTATGTAATTTTGTATCCTATTTCTTTCATTTATCATTACCTATATTGCAAATTCTTCCTAAAATTATCTTTAATCATTGCATAATATTCCTTAGTATAGAGGGCACACAATTAGCCATATATTCTCTTTTTGTTAGATAAGTATTTTTTTTTTAAAGATTAATTTATTTGACAGAGAGAGATCACAAGCAAGCAGAGAGGCAGGCAGAGAGAGGGGAGGAAGCAGGCTCTCTGCCAAGCAGAGAGCCTGATGTGGGACTCGATCCCAGGACCCTGAGATCATAACCTGAGCCGAAGGCAGAGCTTAACCCACTGAGCCACCCAGGCGCCCTAGACAGCAGAGGGACTATGTTGGAGGACATAATTTTATTTTCATTTCAGGATATGCCTTTGGATGTGTTCATAAAATTGGAATTGATATTTTTGAAGGTTGGACATCTTTCGAATGTTTATTAGTCATTTACAGTTCCATTTTTGTGAAATGTTATGTCCTTTGCTTATTATCCTTGGGGTCTTATGATTTTATTTTTTATGTGGGTTTTTAATATGCTTGGGGATATTTATCCTTTTTCATATTTGTTGTAATTTTTTTTTATTTTGGAAAGCAGGATAAAGTCAGGCTCTAGAGTCAGACAGACCTGCATATGAATTATGACTTCACTACTTCCTTGCTGTGTGATCTGGACAGATTCTGTAAAATGAGGATTAAAAATAGTATGTAGTCTAAAAATGTAGGACTTGAGTCAGTGTTTGTAACTGATAGGCTTAGGTGCCGGTAAATGTTAACTACTGTCAACTTGTAATTAGGAATGTCTTAAAAATAAGTACAGGAAGGGGTGCCTGGGTGACTCAGTCATTAAGTGTCTGCCTGCTGTCTCTTTCTGTCAAATAAATGAATAAAATAAAATTTTTTTTAAAGTACAGGAAAATTTTGCCTATATGATATAACTCTCTATTTCTTTATTATTTCTTTTTTTAAAGATTTTATTTATTTGAGGGGTGCCTGGGTGGCTCAGTGGGTTAAGCCTCTGCCTTTGGCTCAGGTCATGATCCCAGGGTCCTGGAATTGAGCCCCGAATCGGGCTCTCTGCTCAGCAGGGAGCCTGCTTCACTCTCTCTCTCTCTCTCTCTCTGCCTGCCTCTCTGCCTACTTGTGATCTCTGCCAAATAAATAAAATCTTTAAAAAAAAAAGATTTTATTTATTTGACACACAGAGAGACATCACAAGTATGTCTCTGCCTACTTGTGATCTCTGCCAAATAAATAAAATCTTTAAAAAAAAAGATTTTATTTATTTGACACACAGAGAGACATCACAAGTAGGCAGAGAGGCAGGCAGAGAGAGAGAGAGAGTGAAGCAGGCTCCCCGCTGAGCAGAGAGCAGATGTGGGGCTCAATTCCAGGACCCTGGGATCATGACCTGAGCCAAAGGCAGAGGCTTAACCCACTGAGCCACCCAGGCACCCTCTTTATTATTTCTTACATAAT
>RCUC01143180.1:0-10891 GCA_003697995.1 Taxidea taxus jeffersonii | reverse complement strand
TCTCCTTTTCGATGCCAGGCTATAATGGCAACAGGTCCAACTGGTACGGAGCCTTTTGATGGAAACTCCCTGGGCAAATTTCTTTGCTGCCTGCCCTGGTGTCGTTCACCCAGCTGTGCCACTGCTGCTGTGCGGATTATCACTCCCGTGAGCTTCTCTTGGAGTCCCCATGCTCACTGCTCTTTGGTTTCTTTGATGGGCTTCTATTTGGCCCCACTGAAGCTCAGGGCTCCTATTCTTCCTTCTGGGCTTTTCGCTTTCTCCCTTCTGGCTGATGAAGCTGCCATGATGAGCAAGGTAGAAAGTCTGAATGGCAGTTTCAGAAGCAGAAAGGTCCTAAACCCCGGGTTTCCTGTGTAGCGGGAGTGTGGGGTGGGCAGTGCTGACCCCAAAGGACAGGAACCATCCGACCATCCGTGGGCTATTAACTCTTCCTCTGTCCATGTTCCTCACCTCACACCTTTCCCTATATGGCCAGTTTCTTCAAAATCCAGTCATCCCCAACTGTGAGATGCTTTTCTGAACACCATCCTCCCCTCCCCCATCCCCGACCACACACAAATGCCCCGGTTTGCTTTAGCTGTGGCACTCTGTGCTAACCCCAGCATAGTAAGGACTCTCCTAACACTGCCAGACCCTGCTCTCCACCTGCCGCCTTCCATCAGCCCTCGCCCCGGCACGAGGAAGCCCTCCTGGCCTCGCCCCTCCTTTTATAGATGGGGAAAATGAGGCTCTAGAGGGTGACTTACCCAAGGTCTCTCGGCTAGCAAGCAGCACTCCACTCTTTGATCTTTGAGGCAGATGCTGGGGTGCCCGAGCACGAGCCCCCCTTCAGCCCTCCTCCTCCCCATGCCAGGATGGCACCTGCTGGCCCAGCCGGCTCACAGCAGAGGCCCTAGCCCAGAATTGCCCTCAGCCTAAGGGAGCAGCTCTGAGCCAAGGTCACACACCTTTCCCAGAGGCATCCAGCTTAGATCAAGGTGGGGAGGTAGGGGCCCTGCCTCCTCGCTCTCATTCAGGACACTCTAAAATGCCTTCTCATCCCAGAGTGCTCGTGGAACAGCTGAGTCGACATCAAAACCCGATGGCCATTCTACTTTCCCTCTCACTCCTCGGGGACAGGTCCCGAGAGCTCACCCCTACGAGCCTCTGACACATAAATGTCCTGGAGACTGTGTACTCAGAACACAAACTAAGACAGCTCCCAAGTCACTGTGCTCCTCGGCTCTGTCATAAGCTGTACCCATGCCCTGCCTGTCACAGTACCCAGCGGACAGAGAAGGGACAGAGCAGCCCAAGCCCTCCACTTCTCCGTTCCACGCACTTCCTGGAAGACCCAGAGGCCCACAAAGAACAAAATGCATGCAGGGAACACACACTGGTGTGTGACAGACCAGCGCCTCGTCCGCCGGGGCAATATCTTGCATCCTTTGCATTTCTGATTCAGGGCTCTACTTCTTGGGGTTGGTGGCATCTCCTGAAACAGGGAGTGGGTTGCAGATGCCTCCAACAGTCCTGTTGGAGTCTCCCAACAGTCTCCCTGTTTTGTGGCCTCATCTGCCCCTGAGCGGGCAATGAGCTTGCCGGTGCATCTGCCTTCTCTCCATCCTGAACCCTTGACTCATTGGTGGACTCTTCTCTGCATCTGAAACTCCTGGGCATGGGACAGAACCTTTGTCTTTGTGGACACTCAGGAGACTTTGCTTGAATGAACAGATGAGCTGGGGACCCACAAGGAAGGCCAGTAAAGGTGTAACGACCACACGTGTTGTGGGCTGGATGCCGGGTCACCCCAAAGCATGCCCCATTTTATCCACAGTAGCAGCTCAAGCCCCTAGGGAGAAATGCAGATTATTCTTGTTGCTAGGTGCCTGGATGTGGCTGTTCCTGAAGCCATCTCTTCTAGTGCCTGTGGCTAGCCAGGGCAGGCACCAAACGTTCATCGCCCTCTTCTGTGCTGGGGAGTCTGTACCACTGGGCAACTTGGAGGCTGTGGCCTTGTATTTTTCCATTCCGTCCATCCTCCCTACAAGCTGTCCTGAGTCATTATTCCTGAATCTTCTTGTTCAGGCCCAAGCCCATTGTCAGCACTTAATTGGTTAATATTATCAGTGGTAAAAACTAATTGTTTTTAAGCATTGACGATGTACCACCAGCCGACCTACCTCTACCAAATTAGCTCATTTAACTTTCATAACAACTCTATGCATCATTACTCTCATTTTGCAGCAGTGGAAATAAGGCATAGAGATGTCAAGCAACCAGCCTGTGGTCACACAGCTAAGAAAGCAGTGGAGCCCGGCTCTGAGTGCAAACATTTCACCAGTGCTCTGTATCTCTCTAATGTACACAGAGTTCGGGCTTTTGAACAAAGGAAAAAGGACTAACGAGCAAGTGCGATAGAAAAAGAAGGAAGCGAACAGGTATTTCCTGCCTCATGTGCTAGCTACTCTCCCGTGCTTTTTGTCTTTTTCACCCAACAGCAGTGCCATCAGGTTGGGGGAAGGCTCAGAGAAGTTAGGTAACTTGCCCCAGGTCATCACAGTAAGCATCAGAGCTGGGATTCAAACCTAGGCCTCCTGACACCTGTCAGAGCAGCTTCACCCTTTACAGAAAGTTCTGGGCCATGAAACGTGTTCAGTAGGAGAACACCACCCGATCCACTTCTTGCTCGGGCTCTGACCTCCTGGTGAGCCAGCTCTCACTTGTTTCTCTTGGTTTTGCACACATGTTCTCGCACAATGCCGTTTGAGTGAGCAGATGAATTACGGTTCACGTACTTTCATGCAGGGGAGCCCAGAGCCTGGTGGTTCTTCGTAGAAACAGTGCAAGAACATGCTGTGTGAGTAATGATTTCTCCACAAAGCAGGGAGAATGCTCTTCTTCCAGAATAAATCAGATCATATCCCACCATGGATGGTGGGAAAGGCATCTCTGGGGAGGTGACATGGGAGCGAAGACCTGAGTGGGAAGAAGAAGCCAGCCGTGTGAGCATGCAGAGGTGTGTTGCAGGCAGACGGAATGGCATGTGCTAAGGCCCTGGGGCAGTGAAGAGCCCGGTGTGTTTGCAGCTGGTGTGACTGGGGCACAGCGACCAAGGGGATGGCATGGTGGGAGATGAACCCTGGAAGTCAAAGGGATCATGACGGAGGGACCGTTGGGCCTGGTGGGGACTTCAGATGTGGTTCTAAATGTGATGGAAGCGGGGGAGTCATGTGAAGTGGCTTTTTTTTGCAAAACCTCACTGTGGGCAAGAAAAGAGGAAAAGTAGAAGAAGGGAGACCTTGGAGGTACTGGTGGCTTTGGCCAGGGTGAGGAAGAAGGATTCCCAGCAGTGACTTGCTTTGGAGATTGACAGAATCTGCTGACAAATTGGACGTTTGAGGACAAGGGAAAGCTATCAGGTCATCAACGTTTCTGAGATTGGGAAGACCTAATCATGAAAATAGCTATCACTTACACAGTGTTTACCCTGTGTGTGGCCCCGTTGTAATCACTTACCACAGATACCACATT
The DNA here is from genome assembly GCA_003697995.1 of Taxidea taxus jeffersonii. NCBI lineage: Eukaryota > Metazoa > Chordata > Mammalia > Carnivora > Mustelidae > Taxidea > Taxidea taxus. Next base: position 7,375 of record RCUC01143180.1, on the reverse strand, counting down.
TATGCCTCACAGCTACTTATGGGATAGGTGAGGCTGTTATCCCCATTTTACAGATGGGGAGACCTGAGGTACAGAGAGGTTAAGTGACCTTCCCAAGGTCACACAGCTAGTAGGAGGTGCTGCAGGGATTTCCCATCTGTAAAATGACAACAACGTTAGTGTCCCATGGGGTTATTATGAGTTAATGTCTGTACGGTGCTTTTTAAAAATACCCAGGCAATTTTAACAGCTTTTCAAGTATGTGATTTAAACAACAACAAACAAACAAGAAAGAAAAAACAGTGGTGGGGTGCGGGGGGGGGGGCACAGAGAAGAGGCAGGGGCTTCTCTGGGACAGGATTGCTATCCACAGACCAGGATGTTTCCAGCATAATCAGTCATCATGTCTGTCCCTGGACCTGAAATATTTGGGGGTTGACTTGGAAAAATGTTAGAGTCAGCCTTCATCAACTGCCCTAAATATGAAATGAGAATCAAAAAGAAGGCATACAGAGCTAAACACTGGTTGTTGGCTGGACTGTTTGGGGCCACGGGGACACACAGGTTGGACTATAAACCATGGTCTCCTGTTCTGAGGCTGCAGGTGGGAAACAGATCAGAGTGTGAACCCAGCCCCTGGGCGTCTGCGCTTGGCTGGTCCGCGATCCTCTCTAATCAACCTGTCCATAATTCAGCCCCAAATCCCTCCCCATCTACACAATCTACGTCCCTCCCCAACTATGCTGAGTTGCTTAGCAGAGAGAGTATGGAGTTCAAAGGTAGGCCACCTGGGTTCGAGGCCCAACTCTGCCACTTGTTTGCTGTTCCTTGAATGAGTCACATGCCCTCTCTGAGCTTCAGTTTTCTCAGCTATAAAAAACTCGGATGAAAACAACAATATGTATTTACAGTGCTCTTGGAAGTACATGGAAGTGTATTTCTAGCACCCAAGAAGCAGTGAATAAACAGCAATCAGTATATATAACGATTTGCCTTTTTAAACAAAATAATAGTAGTAGCTAAAACTTTCACGATTCTAAGGACTTTACAGATACAAACTCATTGATTTCTTACAAAGACCCTCTGAGATAAATCTGTATCTCCAATGTAAAGATGAGGAAAATGAGCCTCAGAGAGGGAGAGCAACTTGCTCAAGGTCACACAGCCTGGGTGACGGGGCCAGAGTTTGAACCCAGATACTCTGGCTCCAGAGTCAAGGCCCCTGTGGTAAGAGAGGTTCCTTTTCTTAGCACTCTTATGTGTTTAAACCTCTATTTTTCTACTCTTTCCAGGTTCAGTGGAAAGATGAAACTGGCCAAAAAAGAGATCTAGCATGTGTTCAGTGGCCCTAAATGGAGCTCCTCTCTGGTTGCCTTGGGTGGGCTGCAGAACTGGCAGCATAATTTACGGGATCTAGAGCTCAATGGAAATGGGGAGCTCCTTGGTCAAAAAACATGAGGAATTTCAGGACAGTGAGAACAGAGCATTAAACCAAGCACAGGACTGTTCTAAGCATAGGACCCTGCAGCGGGGGTCTCAGGGCCCAGGCCCACAGAGCTGGCCCCACACAGGGTATGGATCCCCTCCTTCCCCAGGCCAGCCCAGCAGCTGCCACTGACCCTGGGCCCCCTGCCTTAGTGAGTGGCCTTGCCCTTCTGCCCCTCCCCTCCCCCACAAGCCCTGCCCTCATGGACGAATCTAGAGAAAGGCTCTTCCTCAGGCTGAACCCCGTGCTTTTCCCCAGGATTTATTAGCCATCAGAATGTTCTGCGTGTGTGGGTGCCACAGCTCTCACACATAGATAGATGTGTCCCGGTGTTCCCACCGACTCCCCAGCAGCCATGTGGTAGCTTTATTCTGAAAGCCTGCAAATTCTCCAAGGACTCTCACAGCTGCCCGCGCCTCCTTCCCCTCCTCTGTTTCCTCCTCCTCCTCCCCTTCCTCCTCCTCCCCCTTCCGCCACCACCCCTGTCCATTTTCAAGCCAGACAGGCCCCCCACGATCAGGAAATGCAGGTGGTGTTAACAGGATAGAAAACAGGAGCCAGTGCTCTCTGGGCACCAAGCGTGCAAGGCCTTGAGCCCCTGCTCCCTGCCCCCACACAAGGGAGCTGCAGATCCAGGCACTGGCTTTGGCACTGACTTTGATTCTCTGCGGGGATCGCAGGCAAGCTCCCGAAACTAGGGAGCGCCCGGCCCACCTGCACCCCAAGGAGCTGATGGCTCCAACGGGGCCCCTTCTGAGCTCCAGGCGGGCACGGGCGCCTCCCTCACTCAGCATCCCCAGCCTCATCCCCACAGCCCACAGAATTATTTTTGGAACTCTATTAACTCAATAAGTCTCCACTGAGCACTTCCCCGGGGCCGGCCACATTGTCATGAGGCCACTTTGCCTTGTTTCTCTGGCCAAGATTTAGCCATCTCTGGGCTTACCCAGACATTCCGGGACAAAGGTCTTCTCCAAATCCAAGGAAGGGACATTTGGACTTCTCGGGAGTATTTCTTCAGCTGTCAGAACACACCTGTCGCTGTATTTCCTCCTACTCTGATCACCACCCTCAACATCCCCGGCATCCAATGATCCAACGTTCACTGAGAACATTCTTGAACGCGTGGTCATTCCGGGTCCAGGCTCCACGAGAGTCCTCTCAGCTCATCCTGCAACACACCTGGGGGGCTCATGCTCTGATGATGCCTCTCTTACAGAGGAAGAAACGGAGTTTCAGAGTGTGAGGGATCCAAGGTCACACAGGGGGCCGGGGTTAGAGCAGTAACCTTGAGGTCTTCCCCACTTGGAGGATCTCGGGAACCTCTTTGCACCTTATCCGCCCTGAGGGCATCAAGAGCAGGCATAGCCATCCTTTCCAATCCCCGGCAGGAACCCTCCCCCCCTCCCCCGCCCTGCCTGGGGATGCCACCCAGGCTTGTGCCAGCTCCTGAAACACGACCGCCCCACGCCTTTCACATCAGTGCCTTGGCTGGGGATCAGGCTCAGACTTTCCTGCAGCCCAGCCCCGATGCCCAGCGCTCCAGGAGCTCCTGTGAACCCTGAACACTCACTGCCCGCCCCAAATGGATTCCCTCTTTGCGAGTCTGTGCTCTCTCTCCCCAATGAGACAAAGCTCCCGCGGGAAGGTCCTGGCCTGCTTCCTGACATCCCCCACAGAGCCAGCATGGTGCGGGCAGCCATGTTGCTCACTGGGGCGACAACTGATTGATCGTCTGTGGCTTCATTCTGCTCTGGGCGCCTTTCCAGATGGCCTCCCAGCAGCCCAGCTGAGACACCCCAAGATTTCACCCCAACCCCAGACACCTCCAGCTCCCCAACTTGACTCGAGCTCTGCCTTGTCTGCCCTTGGCTCCTGGGAGCGAGTGACAGTTCTGCCCAGTTTGTCTAGCATCCCCCAAGGTGCTATTATGGTGGCCCCTTGGGGATTGGAAACAAACAGACCCGGGTTCAAATTCCAGCTCAGCGACTTGGCTGGCCACCCTTAGATCACTTCCCTCACTTCCTTGAGCTGTGGGGCCCTCACCCTTGAGATGTGGATCAAAATGCACAGGGAAAACCATGGCAGGAGCGATGCCTCATACAGTCCTGGGACAGGGACACCACAAGGAGGACCAGCTTCCCAGATTGGAATGAAGCGACTCCTGTGAATGAAAGCCTCCCCCATGTGACCCACCAGGCTACAGAGTGACCATCGTCATTATTATTGTCCACATAGCCTGTGTCCCAGGCCTATGCTAAGTGCCCTATTTATATTATCTCATTGATTTGGCCACCTCAACCTTCCAGTTGAGAACACTAAGCTTAGAGATGTTGAGAACCTTGAGAACAAGGTTGCACAGGCAAGAAGGGGGCAGGCGGGTACAAAGCTGGGGTTGGCTCTTCCTCAGCCCAAGCTCTTGACTACAAGTTCTCCTGCCAGGCTGTTTCTCTCTGAGGCCGCTGGACAACACCGATGTACCTCGTACAGGAATCAAACAACAGGAGGCGAGGCAAGTAGAACAGAGGGGATGGGTGTGCCCCCAGCCTGCTCCGGGACCAGAGCAGAACATGCAGGAGTCTCTGCTCACAGAGGGCTGAGACCCCAGAGCCACAGCACTGGAGGGAATGAGTCTCCTATTTCTGCTCAGGCCAAGGAGCTACTCTGGCAATGGGAAGTCTGGAGAGCCCAGAGCCTGGGTTGGTATGTGGAGCGTTGGCAAGGTTAGGAAGCCCTAAGAGGCGGCCCAGCCCCATGTGGGCTGGGGAACCCGTGTCTGTAGACGGCATCCGTGGCTGTAAGGGGGTGAGGAGCCCATCCTGAGGAGCACTGCCAATGCACTGGGGGTGGGGCGTGCAGAATAGAAAAACCCAGGATGGCCAGGCCAGCCACGGCGTCTCCTGGAGCTTGTGCGAACACTGAGCTTCAGGTCCCGCTCCAGACCAGCCGGCTCAGAATCTCTATGGGAGGCTGACCTTTTAGCAAGTGCTGCAGGCCATTCTGCACCCCCTGACATCTGAGAAGCACTGCCCTTGAGGATTCTGGCCTCTGGGCCTTCTCACCTGCGGGCCACCCCACCAGAATGCTCTCCCTCTTTGTTCTTAGCGTGGCTGGCATCCTGCCTCAGTTCAGACACCCCTTAAGGGGCTTCCCACCCATCCCACTGTGACTAGCGATCATGGCCCCTATTTATTACCTTCACAGTATGTGCCGCGCACTGAGGAGCTTGCTCCTAGCTCCTTCTCCCCCTACCTCCACAAAGCAGGGATTTCATTCATCATTCACTCGTCACATCACCTAGAGCCCAGCTCTCCAGCCTCTGCCCAAACCAGCTTCTGGGCTCACCACGTCCCTGGTTATGAAAAGGTGCCTCCCTCCAGACAAAGTCTCAGCAACACAGGCCCAAGGGCCTGGCAGATCAAAAGGAAATTTCCTGTTACAGGTGGGGGCGGGGGGGGGGCACTGGCAAATTGGGGCTGCTCTCTTCCCATGAAGTGGGACCGTCGATGTTCCCTGTCTCCGGCCATGGAATGTCTGTGCTGCCCACCCCGGATGGAAGGGGTTCCCTAGCCACTTCCTTCTACCAGGGAGCTCCCCGACAGCCCACCAGCAGCAGGCTCCCGGGCTCCCGGGCTTCAGGGACACCTGCCTCGCCCGATGCCTGGTATTTGGACCAGAGACACTAAGCAACATCCCGCCACATGGTGAGAAAGCTATTTGCTTTTCAATTCACAGTATCCGGCTAGAATTTAATAACATCACTTCGTTTCCATTGTATTTATTTTTGCAATGGGCTTCTCTTTGTGGCCAGCGGTACTTGTACTTGCTTTCCATTTACAGTCGGGTTATAAAGTGTCCTTTGAAAATAAATCTCCATTTAAAAAAAGTGAGTTGATTTAAAGAGCAATATAAGACAAATACCCAAACGTAGGATATAAATACACGGAGAGAGGCAGAAAAACGGAGGAATATGTGGTTTGTTGTAGCTGCACCTCTGGTCTCTTCCTCATGCATCTCAGGAATCAGAATGGTAGGATTCCAGAAAGGTGCTAGGGGACGTCTCCCGGAGGTGGCGGGGAGCACCTCTGGGAGGGCACCCTGTGGTCAGATAGGTGCAGTCATCACTCGGCAGCAGACCTTGAAATAGTTCCAACAAGTGAGACCAATAAAGACCACAAGTGCTTGCCCACGCCAGCTCAGGTCATGTCCCCCCATCAGACAAGTCCGCGCGACCGCCTCACGATCTTGCTCCCAAATAAATGATAAGGCGTTTTTATTTGTTCAGGGCTGTTTGGGATTCAGAATTTTGAATTAGAAATGGTAGCCCTCGAGGGCACCTGGGTGGCTCCATCGGTTAAGTGTCTGACTTGGGCTCAGGTCTTGATCCCAGCGTCCTGGGGTCAAGCCCCATGTCAGGCTCCCTGCTCGGCAGGGCGTCTGCTTCTCCCTCTCCCTCTGCCCCACCCCCGCCCCTGCCACCCACTCATGCATCCTCACTCTCTCCCTCTCTCTCAAATAAATAAATACAATCTTTCAAAAAGGAATGATAGCCCTGGGAAATGATACTCAAACTAATCCTAGCTGGAAGTTAATGAGTATTTCGCCATTCTATCGGCTTCATTATGGTGATTATACCCATTTTTCAGATGAAGAAACTGAGGTCTCAAGGGATTAACTCACCTACATAGCTAACACAATGGTGGAACCTGAACTGGAAGTCAGAGAAGTAGGGAGGGAGGAAGCAAAATGGTCCAGAATTCACACAGAGCCACCCTTATGCCCTGTGTTGACTCCCACTCTCCTACTTGGTTTGAAATTCTCACATCAGCATCATTCCTTAGTTCGGTGAGAAACAGAAGACCACCTCCAGGTGCCTCAGAGAAGCACAGCCCAGCCAGCACATGAGAACAGTTCTGTGATCTCATTAACACTTCCACGGAGCCCTGGGGCACCCCTGGGCACCTGCCAGAAACTGCCAGGATGAGCTGCAAGCTTCATGGTCATGGTTTCTTCCAGACTCTAACCTGCCCCATCCCTCTTAAACATACTCTTGATTGCCTCATTTTCCCCTTTAGCTACCATGTTTACTGAACACAAACCCCACACCAGACAGTGATCAGGTAGACATTTCTTCACACATTACCTCTGCTTTTAGAATAATTTTGAATTAGAAAAATAGGAGAAAATGGAGCCAAAAAAGCACAAAATTCACTCATAATCCACTTTTACAAATAGAGAATAAGAGGCAAAAGTTGTCTTCCCAATTCTGCCACTCAAATTCTATCCCTTCCCTACCCCACAGAAGCAACCACTGTTGAAAGTAACCTTCTCAATCCTTTCCTATGCCTGCTGAGACATACCTATATCCAGATCTGTAACCACGATGATTTTCTATCTAAATCAATATCTACCTATCTAGCTGTCAATCCACAAAATAACCTATGTACAGTTGCTCAGGTGGTGCACTACTCAACTCCTAGCACCACCGTTTACATTAATCCTTATAATGCCTTCTAATCCATTTGCACATATTTTTTACTTACACAGATGAGATGAGGCCTTCCATATTGAACTGCAACTTTTAGAAAATACACCCATTATGGATATCTTTGCTGGTCACCCATATAGTGGGAGTGATGTGTACCTAATAGGTCGTAGCATGATGTACCTCAGTGAATCCAATGCTTCCCACCATAAGATTTGTCTAAGCCTAGGGCACCTGGGTGGCAGTCAGTTAAAGGTCGAACTCTTGATTTTGGCTCGGGTCATGATCTCAGGATCGTGACATTGAGCCCCACATCAGGCTCTGCATTTAGCATGGGGTCTGCTTGAGACTCTTTCTCCTGCTCCCTCTGCCCCTCCTGCACATGCTCTCTCTCTCTCTCAAATATTTAAATAAGTAAATCTTTT
>RCUC01143179.1:0-36490 GCA_003697995.1 Taxidea taxus jeffersonii | reverse complement strand
CCTTATGTGACACTTTGTATCCTGAAAACCGCAGGGCTTACAAAGAAGTTTCTTGCCCAGTACTAGGGAAGGATCCCTGACTCAGCAGATGTTCTGGAAAGGTCTGTCATGCCAGGCATGGGGTTAAGTGCTCTATAGACAGTACATCAGTCATTCTTCATACTAATGCTATAAGCACAATGCCCACTTTAGAGATGGGCAGACTGAGGCACACCACAAGGAAGTGGCAGAGATCAAACCCGGATACGGCGTGTGTATCATATCTGCCCCCTCTGGACCGCCAGGCTACCCACTTACGGCTTGAGGGTCTGGTCTATGAGGATGTCATAGCCGTACAGCTCAAAGCAGTGCTTGTCACTGATGATCACCTTCTGCACGCTCTGCAGGCTCTTGACAAAGATGTTGTCCATATCGCTGAAGAGCATCTCCACCGCCTCGGGCCCGTGCTTGGATGCGAGGTACTGACGGAAGCGCTGGAGCATCCACTTGCAGCCCTGGGGCCCCAAGCACCCAGGTGGGGTGCGGGTAGAGAGAAGGAGCCTCAGTTAACTGGGACAAAACTACTGCCTGCTGGGCCAGGGAGCGGAGCAGGGGTGCCTGTCTAAGGCCCGTGCCTCCAGGGTACCCAGGACCCCATAAGTCATTGCTCAAACACCCTGCACAGGCTCCTTCCCTGGGCCTGCCTTCCTAGGGACAGACTGCACTGACCATGTGTGTGCCCAAGGCCCAAAGATGACCAACGGGTTACCGTCTTCGGGAGAATGGGAGTGTGTGCATGCAGGCCACCCCCACTGTGCGAGATGGAGCTGGGGGAGGGAAAGGAAGGGAGCGGGTATGAGCTGGGGGGGGCAGTTCTCCCTATGCTCCACTGTTCTGGCTCTTAACTCTGGGAAGTCTGAGAATTCTAAATTTGAACCTCACCTTGCAGGTTATTAGACAGATAGATGGATGGGTGGATGATAGGTAGATAGATGACAGGGAGATGGAGAGATGGAAAGATAGATGGGAATACACTTGTCAAGGTAGGAGGGTAGAACACATTTTGTTTTAAGGTGTGTTTCTTTGAGTTGTAAATTAACTATTTAAACATGTGATGTGGGGGGCTCTATCCATACTCCTGCCCTGGGTCCTGCAAGTGGGAAGGGTGGTCCTGACCTCACTGGTGAACTATGAGCCCAACATAGGCCTGTCCTGGGCTCCTTGGCACCCCACCTCCCCACCCCAACCCAGTCCCAAAAGGCTGGACCCGGAGGGCAGAGGCCCAGCTTCCTCACCTTCTTGGGGTGGTAGTCAGGAGATGTCTTCTGCACAGCAACGTTGGTGAGATGAACATCTAGGAGAGGTTAGTGGTCAAGGACTTGTGTGAACAAGAAGGACAAACCCTGTCCCATGTCCCATCCCAGAGACCAAACAAAGACTTGTTCTTGGCCATTAAAGAGGAAGGCTACCGAACAGCCCAGACAGCACCGATGTGGGCCTTGGGATCAGATGGGCCTGGGTTCAAAATGCCCAACAAAATGCCCGACAAAAATGCCGCCAGCATCTTTGCTAGATGCCACCCCTGAACAAGTCACTTAACCTCTGAACAAGTCGGGTACGTAGGTGGAGAAAGCGGGAGAGAGTAAGCAAACCATCAAAACCAATCGGTAGAGAAGTGGAACTGATTCGTTATGAAATCTTTCAGCAGGAAATTTTTTTTTTTTTAGCTTAGAAATGACAATAGAGGGGTGCCTGGGTGGCTCAGTTGGTTAAGCGACTGCCTCAGGTCATGATCTTAGAGTCCTGGGATCAAGTCCCACATCGGGCTTCCAGCTCCGTGGGGAGTCTGCTTCTCCCTCTGACCTCCCCTCTCATGCTCTCTCACTCTGTCTCTCTCTCTCTCAAATAAATAAATAAAATCTTAAAAAAAAAAAAAAGAAATGATGATAGAAATCAAGAGGAAGTCAGTGGATGGGCCAACTATGTAAACATAAAAATAATCAGATTACCAAGGCAAGAATGAGAAGCAATCATGACTAGAGAAAAGATTTGTAGTAACTATGACAGGCTGATGTTTTTTGTCACAAGAAAAATCCCACATAAATTGTTAACAATAAAAATTTATGGTCATAAGAGATGAGAATATAGAGGGATAAGAACACACCAGAGGAGACATAACTGGCAAAAGACCATCTGGGAAAATGCCTAAAGTTTCCGGTAATAAAAGATACCCAACTTTAAAGGCATGTAAATGGGACAAAAATACAATTGGAAGAAATGCAAATTCTAAGAAAAAACCCTGCTTCCCCATTAAGTCAGTTACCTATGTATTAACCTTTTTATTTGGAAAAACTCAAAACTCACAGAATCATTGCAAGTATAATGAATGCCCATATATACTTCACCTATATGAGCCAGTTGTTTCAGAAATGTCTTTTTTTTTTAAGATTTTATTTATTTATTTGACAGAGAGAGACACAGCAAGAAAGGGAACACAAGCAAGGGGAGTGGGAGAGGGAGAAGCAGGCTTCCCGCTGAGCAGGGAGCCCGATCCCAGGACCCTGGGATCATGACCTGAGCCTAAGGCAGATGCTTAACAACTGAGCCACCCAGGTGCCCCTGGAAATGTCTTTTTAAAATGGTTGTCTTCAGAGCTGGAGAGCAGGGATAAAAATGGCCTTGTCAATGTAAGAGTAAAAATACAAAAGAACCTTCTGGAAAAGAATCTAGCCATAAGCCCTTGACCCAGAAGTTACACTTCTGCAATGTCATCTGAAGGAAAAATTTTATAGTAAAAAAATTTATGAAAAATATGTTTCTTGGTGACATTCTATATAATTGGAGGAAATCGAATATTTCCAAATGCCTATAGCATGGAGGATTAGTAAACCAGTAAATCCACTCTGTGGAATATTTTATAACTAATAAAAAATGTCTATGAGGAAAAGACTGACACGTTTAGTGAAAAACAATTATGTTTATATGGTGGGATCACTCCTTCATAAACTACAAACAACAACAACAACAACAACAAAAAAAACCATACAAATGAAACTGGGAAGAAATATATTCAAAGAGTAAGAAGTTGTCTGTAGAAAACATGACTAGAGAAGGCTTTTCTCCTCGCTCCCCCCACCCCTTTCTGTACATTTTCTGATTTGTCTTTAAAAAGCTATACTGCTTGTACTGTGAAAGCTATACTCTTTAAATGTTTTATTATTTTTATTTTTAAAGTACCACATAATGGTTGTAAAAATAACACAGGAAAACATGTTAAGTTGGAAATAAAAGTTCCTGACCTGATCCTAATCCTCCGTGGTTTTCAGAATTAATAAATTACTGAATATTCCTACTTACTTTCTTCTAGACAGAAACACCCTTCCTTAAAAGCAAAATCAGGATCATAAACCTGCTGGTTCTATCCCTGCGTGTTGTTATTCACTTAATAGTCTATCCTGGATTCCCTTCCAAGACAGTGCAATTGACTTCATTGTAACAATTTCATACAGATGCTTTAGTATTCCTTTTACCACGCTGCAAGGGCATTCTAACTTATTTCTATTCATTATTACAGTGTTAAGGTGGTTATTTTTGTATTTTGTGTGTCTGTATATATATGCATGCAATATTGGAATAACTGTGTATGAACTATATATAAAAATGTAAATATATGTATTTAAGATCAGGTTAAAGTAGTTCTTATTATTTTGTGATCCAAAGTTGCTTTATTATTTTATTTTATCTTTTTAAAAGAGGTATTTATTTGAGAGAGAGAGAGAGAGAGCGAGCAGGGAGGAACAGCCCAAGCGGACTCTGTGCTAGGTGTGTAGCCTGACGTGGGGCTCGATCCCATGACCCGAGATCACGACCTGAGCTGAAACCAAGCGTCAGTCACTTAACTGACTGAGCCACCCAGGTGCCCCCAAAGTTGCTTCTTTGTTTTAAAAGCTGGGTGTGTAATAGAAGCAAATGTGGCAAAATATTAACATCTGGATGATGGGTGCCTGGATTTCTTGGAGAGTCTTTTCTTCATTTGTTCTATATGTTTTAAATATTTTAACATTTAAAAATTAGAAACAATGAAAAGACATTGTGGAAAATAATGTGTGTTCACTCACTGCACAAACAGCAAAAGCGTGTTCACTAGGAAGCAGTCCTGGAGGAGACTGCGATTTGCTCATTAAGGCCCCACGACCCTAGAGATACACAAACACTTATAAATAGGGGAGAGCGGTTGGCTAAGTGTGCTGAGCACTCACGCTGGGCTCGGCACTGTCCTAAGTGTTTTACGTACATGATTTAATCTTAACCAAACACATGGAGTCCAAAAAATGAACCTAAAATAGATGGTAACTTGGATATGATAAATGCTTGTTGGAATTACAAAATGAAACAAACATTCTAGAAATGCTGAAGTTGGAAAGATAGGGGGGAATTTCTTAGGAAATTGCCAGGAGGGCCCACTCCCATTCCAGCATGTGGGCAACGTACAGACAGTAGCTCAGACAGACCCGTAATCGAGAGACAAAACTAAGGCGAGAGGCGGGAATTGGCTAGAAGCATTGGCTAGAAGCATTGGCTGGGTTGCCCACGCGGCAGCTGAGCAGACCCAACACCTTCCATTCCTTCTCTCCCACATGCAGGTTACCTAGTTTCTTCTGATGCCCACATCTAAAAATCTTAGAAACATTATTTTTAATATCAATATTCGAACTGGATAAATACCCTTTCATGCTTCAGAAGTCAAAAGGCTTCCAAATGTGTATGAGGACCTATCTCCTTCCCCACACCTGTCTCCACCTGCCCAAGTCCCCTCCCAAAGGCAATTTCTGTTTTCAATTTCTTTTTTTTTATTGTTTTCAATTTCTTGTACTTCATTCTAGAGATCTGTGCACAGATACACACAGAGAGATGAGAGATATGATCTGTCACATGAATGGAAGCATACTTTCCAGAGTATGCTACTTTGTTTTTTTCCAACTGACAACACGCCACCGAGATTATTTCATATCTGTACATAAGGCATGCCCCCCCATTCCTTTGTAACAGCCGCATAGTATCCCATCGTGTAAATGAGCTATTCGTTTTATTTCCTGTTGTTTTGTTTTTGTTTTGCTCTCACAAACAAGACTGTGCTGTGCATAACCGTTCAACCTCTCTCTTCCCATACTGAGTATACATGGAGCATAAATTCCTCGAAGGAAATTGCTAGGTCAGAGCACAGGTGTTTCTGCCTTTGACAGACATTTGTCAGATTGCCTCCGAAGTAGTTGTACCAATTTCTACTCCACCAGAAACACGTGTGTTCCCCCAGCCTCGCCAGCACAGCGCGTTACCAAATTTTCGGTCTCTGCCAGCGCAATGCGTGAAAAGGTCATCATGTTTGAGTGAACACGTGGGTCAATGACTAAAGCACCTGAAAGGCTGCAAAGTTTCTCCAAAAGGGCTCAGACTCCCCGATCCAAAGGCTATGAACCAGTGCAGATGGCGGGCACACCACACTAAGGACGGTCAAGCAGAGCAGTTTGGGGCGAGCTGCTCTGAGCGGATCAGGGCACTCTCCTGGGATCACTAGGGGCTCCTCCACCCCCACAAGACTGTCAGGGCCCAGAGAAAGAGACGACAATAGCTCAGACCACAGCTTGGGGTTCTGTGGAATGAATAAATTCTCCCTGAGTAGCTGGGGGATGGGAAAGGGGCAGGGTGCAGGGGGGATGGGTAGGCAGTGATCCTAGGATACATTGGTCATCAATGCTGCTCAGGGTGAAGCGGGTGTTGGAGAATCGGGCAAAGCCATCCCGGTACAGCCAGGCCCGAAGCGGGATGTACTGCATCCAGGAGGGAAAGGGGGGAGAAGCAGGGAGGGGTGAATAGGAGCTCTTTTGCTCCTCCGAGCTTTTGCACCTGCTGTTTCCCCCACCTGGAGTTCCCTTCCTTTCTCCATCACTCCTTAAGAATCTGCTCCAAAGTCAGCCTCCTCTGATTCTATACCCTCCCTACCCGGTGCTGGGAGTAGGAAGAAGATGCAGAAGGGAACAGAATGAACAGATCTCTTCTCTGCTCCATCACTGCAAGCAATATCCCAGCTCAGGGTGTGTCCCTATTCCCCACCAGACAGTAATCTTCAGGAGCACCGGGACTGGGCCTGCCTCCCACAGCCGTATGTCCTACACTGCCTGCATACATTGGCATACCATGAAGGTTTGAATGCTGTTGAATGAGTGGGTGGGGGGAGGGAACATAGCAACTCCTCATTTGAGAGCAGGCTCCGGGGCTAGGCTGCCTGGATTCGAACCCCAACTCTGTCAGCCACCAGTGGTGACCTTGGGCAAGTCACTCAACCCCTCTGTATCTGTCTCTTCATTTGTAAAATGAAGATAATAATAGAGCCGACATCTCTGGTCATTAGGAGGACTGAATGAAATAAAATCTGCCAAATACCGGGGCTTGGCACTTAGTAGGTGCTCAGTAAAACTTAGCTGTGGTTACCATGGATGGTTGAGTGAATAAAGAACAGTTAGAGGGCAAATCCAGACCCTTGGATGGCAAAGTGGGACCTATTTACCTACCCTCCCCCTTATCCTCAGATGCCCCCTGGGCTCTCCCAGGCAGGCAAAATCAGACAAGCTCACATAGGTGCCCCCCAGAATGGCTTCTGACCCCTGTCTCCCAGTTCATCTGTTCCTTACCTGTGGCTGGAGGAGGGGACCCTCTTAGCTACTCACCGACATCACCAGCACATAGACACGTAGGTCAAACTTGCGGCCTGTGAGGCAAGGAAAGAATTCGTGCAACAAATACCAACTCTGTACCCAGCAGCGTGCTAGGTGTGTGGGTTATAATGATGGACAGACAGAGGTGAATGCCAATAAAGGCACGTGAGGTATAAGGAGAGGGTGGCTGATGGGGAAAGGCCGGATGCCAGAGTGGCTCTGTTAGGCCTCTGCCTCTGGCACAGGTCACGATCTTGGGGTCTTGGGATGGAGCCCAGCCTCAGGCCCCCTGCTAAGCTAGGAGCCTGCTTCCCTTTCTCCCTCTGCCCCTCCCCGGCACTCCTCCCGGCTCATGCTGTCTCTCACTATCTCTATCTCTCTCAAATAAATAAATAAAATATTTGTTTTTGTAAAAAAGCCAAAAAGATCCCTTTTTTCTTTTTTTAAGATTTTACCCACTTATTTGTCAGACAGAGAGAACACAAGCAGGGAGAGCGGCAGGCAGAGGGACAGGGAGAAGCAGGCTCCTCTCTGAACAAGGAGCCTAATGCGGGACTCTATCCTGGGACCCCAGGATCACAACCCATGCCGAAGGCAGAGGCTCAACTGACTGAGCCATCCAGGTGTCCCATCAAATAAATAAACAAAATCTTAAGAAATGCTGGGGAAATGCTGAAGAGGTGGGATCAAGGAGGCTTCATGGAGAAGTGGTGACCTAGAGGAAGAAAGGTGCCCTCCTAGCCCAGAGGGGTGGACCGTGGGCCTTGGGGCAGGAGGCCCGGAGAGGGCAGAGTAGACGAGACAGATGAGGTGGGTGAGGTCAGCGACGTCAGCAGGGGCCAGCTCATGTGCAGTTTTTGGATTTTGTTTTGCCAACCATGGGAAGCCCCTGAAGGGAGTCTTCTCCCCCCGCTACTGTGTTGGAGGGTAGCACAGCGGACCAGAGCAGCAGTGGGCACCAGTGAGGACAGGAGGGGACAGTGGCCAGAACCGGGATGGGAGTGGTCAGATGGATTCAAGAGCTGCGTGGGAGCCTGATGGAGGTCAGAGTGGGGAGAAGAAGAGACTGACATACCCAGAATGGTCTCCGACTTCTGGCTTAACAACCAGCGCTGGAGGGGCTGGGGACATGGGGATGCTGGGAAATGAGCCACAGGGCAGGGTGAGGGCGAGATTGGATTTCAGGCTCGCTGTTGGATTGAGTTGCTGGGAGTTGCCCACAAGGGCATGTCACAGGCTGTGGGACATCAGGATCCGGGGTATCAGGGTGATGACTCAGCTAGAGACAGAAAGCTGGGGTCACTGGCATCTGGGCGGTGTTTAAAGCCACGAGAAAGGATGGGGTCACCGGAGGAGGGAGGGGAAGATGTTGCCCAGAGAGGCGAGAGCGACCAAGCAGCTCCAACGCTGTTCTGGGCAGAGGCTGCCATCTCACCTCCTATCAGGTAGGGGTTTTCGATATAGCGCTGAGCCACATAGTTCTCCACAGGGATCTCATCCTTCTGGTCATCAGAATTTCTTGCGTCCTAGTTGTGATAATAACTATTATTAACATTTATGGAGCATTCCCTGTGTAGGCGACTTTGTGTTAGGTACTCTCCTCAGGGCATATCAGTCCCTATCAGAGAAGTACTCATGCTATCTCCGGTTTATAGATGAAAACCTGAAGAACAGAGAAGGGGAGTGACTTGCCCAAGGTCACACAGCCATGCAGTGGTAGACCAGCAGGTTGGGCCCAGAGCCTCGGCATTTAACCTCCAGACCTGCGCCATCCATTTATATTTAAAAGATTAAAAGTAAGTGAAATTAAGTACTCCCACATGGATGAACCTTGAGGACATTATGTTAAGTGAAATAAGCCAGACACAAAAGACAAAGGCTATTTGAGTCCCCTTAGAGGAGGTCCCTAGAGTGGTCAGATCCACGGAGGTGGAAAGTAGAGGGGCGGCTGCCAGGGGCCACGATGGGGAGGAGAAATAGAGAGTGCTTCTTGAGGACAGAGTTCTGAAAGTAGATGATAGGGTTCTAGAGGTGGACGGTGGTGAGAGTTGCACAACAATGTGAATGTAATTTATGCCACTAAATTTTACACTGAAAAGTAGTCCAAATGGTAAATTTTACGTATATAAAAGAAATAAAGGAAAAGAAATTTAAAATCCAGCCCTCAAGCGGCACCAACTTTTCATGTGCTCAATGTCAGCACCATGGCTAGTGGTCTCCATGCTGGGGAAAGCACAAACACACCTCCTTCTCCCCCACCCCCACCCCCACCCAGGCTCTGTAGAAGGTTCCGTGGGTCAGTGCTGCCTGTAGCACCACCAGATGCCCAAGGACATTCCTGTCCCTTCTCTCCCTACAAGTTCTCTCCCCGCCAGCCCAGCTCAGGAAGACAGCAATGCCTTCTCTCCCTGCTGCATAGCACCTTACCGTCTGCAAAGCCCTTTCTCACCCACTGCCCCCCTTCACAGTAACCTTGTGAGGAAACTGAGGCCCAAAAGCAAGTGTCACACACTTGGTGAGGTCACACAACAGCCCACTGGCAGGGAGCCCCTGGAAGTCAGAGTTCCTGGCCCCCAGGGCAGAATTTCCTACGCTTACTGTCACCCCCACCCTAAGGTAACTGGGCCTTCCCTTCCTGGGCGCGGGACCACCCACTACCTGTACTCACATGGCTTCCAGAAGGATTGACAGTGCTGCGGGCTGGCGGGGCTTCTAAGCTAGTGAGCTTCTTTCCTGCGGTACCCTGCCGGTTTCATGGGAGGAATCATGACACTCAGGGGAGGGGGAAATTCATTGACTGAGTACCAGCTCATGCGGCAGGTGCTGGTTGTGCAGGAGAAGGTCATCCTATTCTTCTCACTCGCCCTGCACTATTAGCCTCTCTAAGGTTCAGAGGGGTTCAGCAATTTTCCCAAGACCACAGAGCTGCCGAGGGGCTGAGACAGCACTGGACCCAGGATTTCTGCTAACACAACATCTGGGGTAGGGATGGCATGGTGGGGAGGGAGGGAGCTACCTCAGGCTCAGCCTAGGATCTGCAGGAAGATCCCTGCCAGGGGAGCAGGAGACCTGGGTACAGAGGCCATGTTCTCAGGTTTTAGTCATATTAACTCACTGTGTCCTCAGCAGGTCCTATTACTACTATCCCCTATTTCCCTGGGCACAGGCATGTGAAGTATCTTACCCAAGGTCACACAGCTATTAAGGGGCAAAATCAAGATTTAAACCCAGGCAATCTGGCTTTGGAGACCCCCCTTCCCAGGGGTCTGCTCCAGAGCCTCCCTGCCAGCCCTCCAAGCTTTGAAGGAAGGAAGGGGGGAGCCCTCATTGCAGCAAAGGCAAAGGGAGGTTTTGGGAGTGAGCTCACCTTCCTCCAGTCCATGATATCCTTCAGCCTCCGGAAGAGGAAGATGCCCTTCCCCTGTGAGCGGGCTACCTGGGGTGCGGGGGAGGACAGAGAGGGCGGCTCTCAGCTCTGTGTGGCTCCTTGTTGGCCGGAGTGCCTGGGACACCTCCCCACCATTTCTTCGTCTCTGCCTTTCCCATGGGCTTCCAGCTCTCCCCAGAAGAATGGCCCGGCCCAGCGCCATGGGGCCCAGCCACAGAGAAGGCTCTAAGCCTGGCACAAGGGAGAGGAAGTGGGGAAGAGACAGGGGCCCACTTCGCTCACAAAGGCATACAGTGGCATGAATAATACAAAAGAGCAGACAATTAAAAAACCATTTCTAACAGTCTTGGGAACACATCATCCAATTCTTTTTTTGGAAATCAATTTGCCTTCCTAATTAGGTTTTGCTTCAACTAATACTGATCAGTCTGCCTTTACTGAATCCCAGCATGGATAATTCATAAGCTTCACAGAGTCTAGGGGCTAGAAACATCTTTCATATCATGCAGAGCTGTCAGCACCAAAGGCATTACTCCCTCCGTGAAATCCCTCTATGATGGTCACCTGCCTGGCCTTGCCTGGCCACAGTGCAGGGGAGCTCACTACCCTCCCCCACCTCCTGCTGCAGCCCATCTGTTGCAGGACAGCACTGTTCAGCAGTCATCCTAAAGGCATATACTAGGTGACTACTGTGTGCTGGGCATGATGCTCTCACAGTGACCTAGACCTCATGGAGCTTTCATAGCCTAACCTCTGTTGAGCTCAGATTTGCCAGCCTGGCTCTGGCCTGTAGGGCCTCCAAAAACAAGTCTGATCCCTGGGCCCCAGAATAGCCCTTTGATCATCTGTAGCCATGAGCAGGTCCCCCCGAGTCGTTGCACCCAGAGAATGCAAACTCTCTTTTCCCTCTGTTCTCCTCTGAGCACGGCCCAGGTGGCCAGTGTGAGGCTCTCTGTACAATGTAGGGGCAGGTGTAGGAGTGGTCGGGTACGGCTGTCCAGGTTGCCCACTGCATGATGGGCTCCCAGTTCTGGGAGCAGTGGGAGCCCAAACCCAGCCCTGCTCTGCTGGCAGCACTGTGTGCCTAATTCCGGGTTGTGGACACCCAGAAGACAGGGTTCCCCCAGGCTATGGAGGACCGCTAGTGGCTCAGGGGACACCTCCTGGGCACTGCTATTTTGGAAAGCCCCTGCTCAGTGCACGTAAGGGCTTCCAACAGCTCATGGCCAGGCAAAAGACTTAAATTCGCTTCACAGAAGAAGTTCACCCAGTGTAAACAATGAAAAGTCACTCAACTTCATTAGTTTCATGGAAATGCACATGAAAATCCCAAGAAGATACCACTCCATGTTCCTTTAGTCAAACAGAGAAAGACAATTATCATAGGGTTTCACTTATTTGTGGAACGTAAAAAATAGCATGGAGGACATTAGGAGAAGGAAGGAGGAAATGAAACGGGGGAAATCAGAGGGGGAGACGAACTATGAGATACTGTGGACTCCAAGAAACAAACTGAGGGTTTTAGAGGGGAGGGAGGTGGGGGGACGGGTGAGCCCGGTGATGGGTATGAAGGAGGGCACGGATAGCACAGAGCACTGGGTGTTATACCCAAACAATGAACTGTGGAACGCGACATCAAAAACTGATGGTGTACTGTATGGTGACTAACATAACATAATAAAAAAATTATATTGAGGGCACCTGGGTGGCTCAATGCGTTAAGCCTCTGCCTTCAGCTCAGGTCATGATCTCAGGGTCCTGGGATTGAGCCCCACATCGGGCTCTCTGCTCAGCGGGGAGCCTGTTTCCCTCTCTCTCTTGCCTGTCTCTGTCTACTTGTGATCTCTCTCTGTCAAATAAATAAATAAAAATCTTTTAAAAATATTTTAAAAACCATAAGGAAACTAAAAATAATTAAATTAAATTAAAAACAAACAGTGGGGCGCCTGGGTGGCTCAATCGGGTGAGCATCTGACTCTTGGCTCAGGCCACCATCTCCGGTGGTGAGATCCAGCCCCACACCGGGCTCTTCGCTCAGGGTGGAGTCTGCTTCAGATCTATCTCCCTCTCTCTGCCCCTCCCCGATCTCTCTCTCTCTCTCTCTCTAAAATGAATACATAAAATCTTTTTTAAAAGAGTAAAACAATGAAAAACGAACAATAGCAAGTGTCAGTGAGGCTGTGGGGAGACCGGCCCTCACAGCTGCCAGTGGGAGTGCACATCGTTGGAAACCAGACAGCATCCATGAAAGCTGAACCCAGGCCCTGCTCCCACCCAAAGGTCCTCTCCTAGGCCCCTGCACGGCAGGAACGCGTGCACCCAGGCACCCATGGGCACACGCAGGAATGTCCACAACAGCTCGAGTCCCAACAGCTCCAACCTTGAAACTCCCAGGCGGATCAAGAGTCACGCGGCGGAACAGGACACAGCAATGGCGACGAGCAACGTGCAATCACCCATGTCAGTCGGGATGAATGGTGTGAACACAACGTTGACGGAGAGAGACTAGACATACCTCATGTTTCCCAGGATATAAAGTACAAAGGCATCTATGCTGTTGGGGCCTGGAGGGGTAGCGAGGGGGAGAGGGTCTTGGGGGAGCTGCCCAGGGGCTGACAGCTTTGCTTCCAGAGCTCGTGTGAGCAACTTGTGAAAATTTAGCAAGCTGTGCCCCCATTCCTTGTGCATATTCTGTTTGCTGAACTTCAGGGGAGAAGTTTTATTAAGTCTCCTGCCTTTTAATCTAGGAGCTCCCCCCCCAACCTTCGTGGGCTGCCTTCCCTACAGTCATTCCCTTCCTTCTCTCTGGCCAGGAGAGCCTACCTCTCACATGGAGGCCGGAGAGACCGCACACCTGTTCTGTCAGTCTCCCTTGCAGCCGTTGGGAACCCCGTGACTGGTTCTGGCCAATGAGACCTACAGAGACATCCGCTTGGGGCTTTGGGGCTTTTAAGAATGATTTTCTTCCTTAAAGATATCCTTAAAAATAATAAAAAAAAACCCTTCCTTAAAAAGATCAGGGTCAAGGAGGAGGAGGAGAGAGGGAGGGAGTGAGGGGGAGACAAAGAGATGCCTGGCTCTTTTCCTTCTTTCTTTGAATGCTGTAGTCTTGAGGTGGTGAGGCTCACAGCTATCACACGTGGTGTGACACGGTGACACGTCTGATGGCAGAAAGCCAATACACAGAGGCTGCAGAGTGATCAGACAGGTAAGAAAGATAAGGAGCCCGGGCTTTGAACGGCATCATTGAGCCCCTCCCTAAGCCTGGAACTTCCTACCTCTGGCTTTCTTGTTAGATGAGGTAATAAAATGCCTTTATTGTTTAAAGCATTGTCAGTATGTTAGCAAACATGCTTGTTCCAAGAGCTGCCTTCCTAAGGGAACCATCCTCAACTGTGGGAAATAAACTTCCTGCTTGGTCATATATCAAGGTTGTTAAGACTGGAAATCACCTACTATCTAGCTCCAGCAGATTGTAGTTTGCAAAAATGGTCCCCAAAACATTTCCAGTCCCATATGTTTTTCCAGAACCTCGCTACTCCCACCCTCTGTCAAGAGGTGAAGTCGATGTGTCCTCGCCTTGAATCTGGGCGAGCATTTAGGACTGTCTCTACTGATCACAAATGGCAGGAGTGACGTTTCGTGGATTCCAAGGCTGGGACATCAAGGCAATATAGCTTTCTCCTGGGGGATGGTTGCCCTTGGAAGCTAGCCACCATGCTGGGAGGAAGCTCAGGTCATATGAAGGGGCCCACACGGAGAGCAACTGAGTCTTCCAGCCCTCCACTCTGGCTGAGCTCCCAGCCAGCAGCCCGCACCGACTTGCCAGCCGAGGGAGTGAGCCAGCTTGGAAGCGAATCCTTCAGCCCTCACGGGAGCCATCCTAGCACACGTCGGAGCAGCCAGGAGCCTTCCCTGTCAAGCGCTGCCTAAACTGGAAGCTTGGGAGCTAAATAAGACATGACTTTCATTTCGAGCCACTGAGTTCTGGGGTGCAGCCATCGAACCCGAGCACTAACATTGGGGGGATGGTTTATAACAACTGTGGCTGTTTCCTATGCACCCGGCACCAAGATCCACACCTTAACCTTGTTAAAGATTTTCCAAAAAATCCTCTATGTAGGCATTAATACTATCCCCATTCTGCAGCCAAGGAAACCAAGCAACAAGGCCAAGTGCTTTGTTCAAGGTTACCCAACCAGCAGGTGACAAACCCAAGTAGTGAAATCTGTTTCACAAGCCCGAGGCTCACGCACCACCTGCAAAGGGCCAGGGAGGACATGAAATCACACTACAGACATGGTCCTACTCCTGGGAGTAGCAACCTTACTTGATAATTTGGGAGCTAAATATATTATTTTTCTAAAAAAGATAAATTGGAAAATAATATGAACAGATTATCAGAATGACCCATATTTTGATTTTGCACCACCTGTGGTCACTCATGACTCTCAACCCGCTGCCAGCTTCCTGCCCTGCCCCTGGGGGCCATTCATCACATGGCATTCACTGGAGGTTGTACATGTGGTTGGTGGTCTACTCAGCAACCCGAAAGGGAAAAAGATTCCCTTTTTTTCCTCTGCCAACGGAACCCCATTTGTTTTTTGGTTTGTTTAAGGTAAGCGCTACCCCCAATGTGGGACTTGAACTCACGAGCCTGAGATCAAGAATCACATGTTCCGGGACGCCTGGGTGGCTCAGTTGGTTGATCAGCTGCCTTCGGCTCCGGTCATGATCCCAGTGTCCTGGAATCGAGTCCCGCATCGGGCTCCTTGCTAGCAGAGAGCCTGCTTCTCCCTCTGCCTCTGCCTGCCATTCTGTCTGCCTGTGCTCACTCTCTCTGACAAATAAATAAATAAAATCTTAAAAAAAAAAAAAAGAATCACATGTTCCGCCCACTGAGCCAGCCAGGCTCCCCCAAGCAGAACCCCAACTGGATCAGCTCTTCCCAGTGGTCCTGCCCTCTGGGAGTCTGAGCCCTCTTGGTGGTCCCACACCCCTGCTGCCGCCTGAATGGTTCACACATGGGCCCGCAGGTGCGGGAAAAATCTGCCGCAGTGACCTTTGGGAAGTTTGTGTCTTCTTCAAAAGGGACACAAGACCAGGGTGTTCCTTTATTCCTGCGGCATGTAGAGGAGACAAAGCTAAAGGTGTGGCAGCCCCACTGTGACCAAGGGGAGCAGCCAGCCCACTGGGGTGGGGACCGATGACGCTCCTGGGCTGCCCACCAAGGCTTTTGAATCATTCCTGGAATCGACCTTTCACCACTAAAGGAAATGTCCTGGCATCTGTAAACTCGAATGAGAAGAACAGTTTTCATCCTAAGCAGATTTTCCCACGGCCTTCCATCATGAATATGGACAACAGACTGTAGTAGTATTGGCCACACTTGTGACTTTACTTTCAAAAGAAATCTCAGTTATTTTTATACCACGTTACGGTTGTTGCCAATATCTCAAAATATTGTTTACGCTCATTATGACTTTGAAACTAGGGTAACTATGGACCTGCTGTTACGCTCTCTTTAGCTGTTAATGAAACTGCTACGGCATCAAGAACGTTTCATAGTTGGCGTGGTGGTCCTGGAGAGGCTCTAGCTGGTCTCTGATGGCAGGGCCGTGCTGACTGTTGGACCAATGGCCAGCGACCACTCCAGCCATGGGCACTGTGCCTGCCTGGCATTGTGCCTCTCCTGCAGGGGCTGCTCCTGCCACCGACCGAGGACCACAAGGACAAGAAGCCTGGCCCACTCTGGGGAGACAGGGACCTCCTCTGGCCAGAGGCCCTCCTGAGGCCTCTAGATGCTTCTCTTCCTTCCTCTCTCCCACACTAGGGCCTGACAACTGTCCCAGCTCCTCCTATTTCCTCCCCCTACTCCTTACAGGCTAAACTGGCATGTTCCATCTTGCCTTGGCATCTGTTTCTCAGGGGACCCACTCACTGTTTAATAACTGTTTTTCAATGTAGTTGCTTCCTTTTATAATCAAATTACTTTATCCTTTTAAAAACATTCTTTCGTGACAGTGTGAAACGCAATTTTCACCAGATGCTGAAGAGACCCATAAGAACCCCTGCCCTCTTGTTTGAGCTCCCGTTAGATGGGGCTTCTCGTATGTGCTGCCCAAAGCACCCCCCAACTCTTAGAAGATTGCAGTGAAAAGGTTTGAGAAGCTCTGATGGGGTAAACTTGAGAAACAGAAGGTTAAATCCTGCTCTTCCTGTCCTGCCATTTGGACAGAGGCTCCCAGAACTGGGAGCAGCTTAGTGGTTGCCCAGGACACTCATGGCCCTGAGTGAAATGTTCAACCAGATCTGCGGACACGGAGGGACTGATGGACAGGCCCTAGGACCGATGGACAGGCCTGGGCCCTGACAGCCAGCACCTGCCTCCCCCCTGCCACCCCAAGCCACGTGAGTAAGGCTAAACAAGCAATCGTGGTCCCAGGGTCTGGGTCCTGTCTACCTCCTGCTAACACAGAGGGCCTGAGGTAGAGGGGAGAATGTTCAGATGGAAAGGAAGTTTGGATCGATGCCATTTTTACATCACCTGGCAAACCCAGGGGCTTGTTCTTACAGTCTGAGAGAGATAGCAAAGCTCGGAGATGGGCTGGGGCTCAGGCTCTGTGGGAGGAGGGGTCCTCGAGGGTGACATGGAGGGGACAGTGCTGCTTATTCCCTTCAGAGTCCAACTCGCCCCCTCATTGCCCCCCTGCTGCCACTTATGAGGAAGAAGAAGACTCAGTAGGCCCTAGGGGAAGCCAGAGGGGAAGGCAGGCCTGTGGTTGCCCTCCCCAGCCCCGCCACGGCAACTATGTGAAAACTCTTGCGTGTGGGTGTGCGAGGACAACCCAGCTCACAAACACAGGCCTTGTGGAAAGAGTGGGGGGATTTGGGATTTTTTCCCCTGTTTTCTAAATTTGGAGTAATGGCCTATTTTGGGGGGTTTTTTTTACATTTTCCTACCCCAAAGGAATCAACACAACAGGATCTGTTGATTGATTTTGCACCGCCTAATACCCTAGCCCAGTGGTTCTCAGCTCCGTTGCTCTGGAGAACCCTGGCTACTGTATCTGGGACACAGTTAGAATTGCAAATTCTTAGCCCACCGCCCCCCCTACCCAGGCCCACTGAATCAGACACTAAGGGATGGAGGAGGGGCTTTAATAAGCTCTCCAGAAAATTCTGATGCACTCTCAGGTTTGAGAATTACTCCTCTACAGTCTTGGTCCTCAAAGTGTGGTCCAGGGACCAGCCACAGGGGCCTCACCTGGGAGCTGGTTAGAAACACGGACTTTCAGGCCCTACCAGGTTCTGCCTTGAACCAGAGGCTCGATGATCGTGGGTGCGTGGTGGGTTTGGGAAGCACTGACCTCGTGCTTTCCAGGGGCAAGGGGAGAGAGGGTGTTGCCTGGACTCTTGGAAATCACAGTAAAAATGGTTCATGCCTGGACACCTATGTACCAAGCCCTTTGTATCATGTGTATAACTCACGTTTGTTATCCCTTCGTTGGATTGTCTCCCAACCCCGCCAGGCAGGTACACTCATTAATTCTGCTGTAGCCCAGATGAGGATGCAGACTCAGAGGGGCGGAGGAACCTGCTTGGGTCAGCCGGCTCACAAGCAGCGGGGACAGAGAGCCCAGAGCACCCATTCTCCGCACCCCACGCCCCAGACACGGTGTCGCAGCTCTGTGGGGGCAAGAACGCTCGCCTGCCGCCAAGATGCCGCCTCTTAATTACAGCCATCTTACGTCTGCCTCTAACAAAGGCCGTGGGCTGGGAAAGGAATCAACTTAATATGCAACTGCTCGTCCCAATTAGCACAAACTACCATTTGTCTGGGAGGATAATACTGGGAGCTGGAACCGCCCAGTGGGCTGCAGTTCTCATCTGCCTAACCCCTTCCGCTCTGGCTGCAAAGAAGGGGATTCTAGGCTCCCAGCAGGCTCCCAGCAGGGACAGGAGCAGGAGGCCCCAGTAAATGGCTGCCTGGGACCTGGCTGGGAGCATCCTCGGATTTCATCTGCCCTTCTGAGCACCTGTGCTGTTGATTGAGCATTGGCCAACACCAGCCCTCAACCTCAGCTGCAGCAGGAAGGGCTGCCCTCCACTCTGCTCTGCAGAGCTCCCTTCCTGGGGTCTGTGCCCAAGCCTGGGAAATAGCAGGGGGCTTTGCTGATGCCATTCAAGGCTCTGGTGGCTTTGTGGTGAGAAAGCAGCCCTGGCACGAGGAGGAACCGAGGGGCTGGCGGGTCCTTGCCACCCGTGCCTTCCACTCAGTTTCTGGATCCCTCGAGGACTACCTCTGGATGCAAGACCTTCATCCCTCTTCCTGGAATGCTCTTCCCTACGTCTGCCCTTCTCCAGGCTGACTCTCTGCATCCTTCAGGCCACGGCCAATACTAATCCTTTCAGTAACAATAACGGCAGCAGCAGCTGTCACTCACAGAGGGCTTTGTGTGCGCTCTGCCTGCGGTCATTCACTTAGTCACCCAACAGCATTATGCAACAGGGACTGCAGCCTCACTTTGCAGATGGGGAAACTGCGGCACAGAGAAGTTAAGTGATCTGCTTGAGGTCACACAGCTAGCTAGGGGTAGGCAGTATTTGAACCAAGGGGTTTGTCCTCGGAGCCCAGTCTCCCTTCAGAAAAGCCTGCCAGGCAGTGGGGAGCCTCCTACTGTTTCCTCTCCACTGACACTTAACACAGCACGAGGCACGCAGGCGTCCTCTGTTTTGTCTGCCACCAAGGAAGGCAGAGACCCACTTCCAGCTTGCTGAGGGCTGCGTCCCCAGCGCCTAGTCTGGCATGTGGCAGGTGCTCCGTGAGTATTTATGGAATGTCTGAATACATGGGTCTCAGTCTCCTCCTCTTTAAAATGAGGTAATAGCTCCTCCCAAGGGCCATCCTGAGACCCGGGCAGTGCAGGGAAAGCACTGGGCATGGCCTGGTCGCCAACAGTTCCTCTCCTGTCAGGAAGAGAGGCGGGGATCTGAGCTCCAGCAAGCCTCTCGATTCCCTGCCCCGGTGTTCTGAGGATCACTTGTCCATCCAGTAAACACGCATTGAGCACCTACTATGTGCTAGCTGTCATAGCTGCTGGGTCCACACACTGCAAAGAGGAGACGAAGTCAGCCCTGGTGGGGAGGCAGACGGTGCCTCTAAGGCTGATTTTGCCAGGCAGAGCTCTGTCCTGGGATGCACCATGAGGGACCGCTGTTCTGTCTGGTGCCTAGGAAGCCCTCCCTCCCACCGCCCTTGCCCCTGCTCCCGGCACTGCGCACGCACGGGCTTCATGATCCAGGTGATTCCCGGGTTTTTGCGGAACTCCTCCACGAACAGGTGGTACTCGCATGGCATCTCAAAGGTTTTGGGGAAGAAGTCACACTTGGCTGCCTCCAGCTTTCCGGCCTCGCGCTCCAGCTGTTTCCGGAATCGCTTCAGGTTCTTGACCATGTAGTTCTTGCGGGTCAGCTGCGCAGCAGGGTGGGTGAGCAGGCCGTTAGTGCTTGTGCCCACCATCCTGCTCCGGCCCCCAGCCCAACCGTCCCAGCTGGTCCCCGCGACCTCTGGCCTGCCAAGTAACAGTCACAGGAAGAGTAACTCCGATAGCCTGCAATTCTGTAGTGATCCCCATTTTACAGGCCAGAAAACCAAGGCTCAGAAGGGTTAAGTCAGTTGCCCAGAGTCACCCAGCTAAGGCAGGCACAGCCAGGATTTGACCCAGACCCGTCTGACTCCCAAGTTCATGTTTCTAACCTCTGAGCTACACTAACCTTTCCAAATCTCAGCTTCGTTTTCTCCTCCTCCCATCTTTGCGGTCTGGTTCCTCCCGGACCTCCCTCCCATCTCTGGACTCCTCATTGCCCAACTTGTCTCTCCCCTGAAGTCATCATATGGCTCAAAAATCCTGCTGCTTCAGCCCCTGCCCCACCCATCTCCAGTACTGAGATGCCAATCAGACTGTGACGTCAGTCCCCACACGAAGGCAGCCTGTCGTTCAGGTACCAGATCCTCACTTTCTCACATTCTTTAGCTCCTCGTGTATCTGTGCACGTGTTCCCCACCTGGCACATACCCCACATTCCCTTCCGCTTTTCCATTGCCTGTCCTTGCACCCCCACACCTGCCCACTGCCACATTTAGTGACATGAATTGGCCACCCCGGTCTCCCGGCTGCTCCCCGCTCACCTCGTAGTGGTTGCGGAAGTGACTGATCCGCACATGCTCGTCCATGTAGGTGTGGTCAAAGTTCTCCCGGAGCCAGCTGACGTCACACCAGTAGAAATCCCACTCCCCTTCACTGTGGGGCGGGGGGGACACACAGGACACAACAAAGGTCATGACCTGAGGATCTCAGCACGGCTGCGGGTCTGGGTGAGGGGCAAATGGCAAGTGGTAGTGTGTCCCTGAGGAGTCTTGGGGGGAGGAGGGCTGCCCACAGTGTGCTCCGTGAGGCCATAGTGAAAACTAGAAAAATGTTTGTGCACAAATCCAGGCTGCTGGCTTCCTTTGACCAATCAGCAGAGCGGCTGCACGGTGCCCTGATGCCTCCTGGCACCTGTCAGCTGGAGGGAGGAGCCGCCGCCAAGTTAGACAGGGCACGCCCCCTCCAGGTCACAGTCCCCACCACTCCCTACGGCCCACGACAACCAGTCAGCCTCACCAGGTCACATTCCTTGCCTGGGCCCTGGAAGC
The DNA here is from genome assembly GCA_003697995.1 of Taxidea taxus jeffersonii. Taxonomy (NCBI): domain Eukaryota; kingdom Metazoa; phylum Chordata; class Mammalia; order Carnivora; family Mustelidae; genus Taxidea; species Taxidea taxus. Next base: position 15,711 of record RCUC01143179.1, on the reverse strand, counting down.
ATCTCTGTGGCCATCCCCAGCCCACGTGACCAAGCAGGGCAGTTAGGTAACATCTGCAAGGCCTTCCCAGTCCCAAAAGCCTCAGAGCAGCCTCAAAAGGTGACAGCAGTCATCCCTGGAGCCCTCAGAGGAGGATGATCCCGCTCACCGAGGCCCTGGCAGCCCCAGGATTCCTACAGGGGCCTGCGGGACACCAAATTCCCACCTGCTTCTTCCCACCGCACTAGAGAGCAACAGGAAACCAGGCTGGTCTCTCCAGTCTGATGCCACTGCTGTGGGGCCGAGAGGAAGCGCTTGAAAACTATGTGGGTGGGAAGCCGCCATGACGGCTTCCAACTTCTTAAGTAAAAAATTACAGCCCCGTGTGGACAAGACTAGACTCCAGTACCAGGCAGTGGGAATCCTGGATTCCCCCATTCACTCACTCGTTTCCTCATTCACTGAGAGGCTGTGAGAACAGGATGGAGGCGAGCCTGGGACTCAGCACACAGGCTGACCAGGTGCCGTCCTAGCCCAAGCCCTCACAAGCCGAGTGACCTCAAACATGGCAGTTTTTACTCCTCTGAGTCCAGCTTTCCCACTCTCAGTAAATGGGCACAATAATAGCAGCTCCCAGGTCAGAGGTCATGCATGGAACGTGCACAAGAACGTCCAATAGGCTTAGCTGCTTTTAGACAACAATATTCACTGAGCGCCATGTCAGGGCAGCTGGTTGCCCTGACCCCTCATATCTATTCTCTACAGTAACAGAATTCCCAACATTTACCTGGGAAAATGTCATCTACGTTCTCCAAAATAAAGACTGCGTTTTCCAGAATCTCTTGCAGCTAAGCTAAGTTCTGGCCAGTGTGAGAGACTTCTAGGCTGAGTCTTTTAAGGGCAGGGCATGCATTTTCTTGCCTCCTTCCTACGGATGGACTGTGGCTTGGACTCTGGATGTAAGGCTGGGGCTCCCCTTAGACTGTGAGGACAAGGGCCTCATCTGAGGGATAGCAGAATGGAAAGATGGAAATGGATGGATCCAAATTTCTTTCTTTCTTTTTTTTAAGATTTTACTTATTTATCTGACAGAGAGAGACACAGTGAGAGAGGGAACACAAGCAGAGAGAGAGGGAGAAGCATACTTCCTGCTAAGCAGGGTGCCCGATGTGGGGCTCGATCCCAGGACTCTGGGATCATGACCTGAGTAGAAGGCAGATGCTTAACGACCAAGCCACCCAGGCGCCCTGGATCCAAATTTTTATACCATCTCTGAACTCCCTAATTCGGTGGGAGAAATAAATAAACTTCTAGTCTGTCAAAGCCTCTTTTCCTTTGAGTCTCTGTAACATGCATCCAAATCTTAAACCTAAGTTAGATTAGCACCTACTATGTGCCAGGCATGGATGTCTGTTCATCTCAGTATCCCCAGGGCTCAGCACAGAAGAAGAAATGTAGGCTTGGGGTCAAGTAACTTGTTCAAGGTCACAGAACCAGGAAGTGGTCAAGGAAGAGAAGCCTTTGACCTGGACCTGCCATCACTGGCAGATTCAAGCCAGCTAGTCGGTCATGACTACATTCCTTGATTCTCTGGAGAACTCCAGGACACTGGCTGTGGAACGGTCTAGCTGTTCACACCTGGGTGTGAACCTCACTCTGACACTTCTGTGAGGTGTGACCTTCAATGATTGGCTTAATACTTCTGTCCATACTCATATCTTGCTGGATGGTTGTAGGGCTTAAATAAGACAGCGGGTGTGTGCAAGGCGTCAGACACATTTTGAGTGCTAAATATATGTAGATCCCTATCACAACCAAATTGGGACAAATCCCAGCAGCCACCCAGGGGAACTGGGAGAAAACAGAGGGAGACAAGGACCTTGAGGCAAAGGGAAGAAGGGACAAGGTTGGCAGGGGGCGGGGAGGTGTCTTACTCCTTTACTTCCACCCAGCCTGGCCTGTGGCGGAGGACGTCCATGAGGGTATTCATGAGAGTGGTCTTGAATCGGATGGACGCTCTCTGCTCTCTGTAAGACACGGCAATGGAACGCTCAGGATCACGCAGAAACCTGCACAGGGATGTTCATAAAGCTTCATTAGTAATAGCCCTACACTGGGGGACACCTTGGTGGTTCAGTGGGTTAAGCGTCTGCCTTTGGCTCAGATCATGATCTCAGGGTCCTGGGATCAAGTCCCATATCGGGCTCCTTGCTCAGTGGGGAGTCTGCTTCTCTCTCTGCCTGCCTCTATCCCTGCTTGTGCTTGCGCTCTCACACGTGTGTTCTCTCTCTCTCTCTGAAAAATAAATAAATAAATAAATAAATAATCCTAAAAAAAAATAGTTCCAAACTGGTAACACCTCAGATGTCCTTTAACAGGTGAATGGTTAAACAAATAGTGGTCCATCCATGCAGTGGAATACTAGTCAGCAATAAAAAGGAGTGAAATATTTATATATCTGGCTTGGATGCATCTTTAGGGAATTATGCCGAGTGAAAAAGGCCAATTAGACTGTACAATTCCATTTGTATAACTTTTTGAAATGACAAAATTATTGAAATGGAGAACAGGGACGCCTGGGTGGTTCAGTTGGTTAAGCGGCTGCCTTTGGCTCAGTGGAGATCCTGCTTCTCCTTCTCACTCTGCCTGTTACTCCCCCTGCTTGTGTTTGCTCTCCCTCTGGAAAATGAATGATTAAAATCTAGAAAGAAAGAAAGAGAGGGAGGGAGGGAGGGAAGGAGGGAGGAAGAAAGGAAGGAAAAAAAAGGAAGGGAGAAAGAGAGAAAGAAAGAAGGAAAGGGAGAACAGATTTGCAATTGCTGAGCATTAAGGACATTGTGGGGGAAGTGGGGGGGACTGCGGTAGCAGGCATGGGGAGAAGGAGGGAGGGTGTGGCTATAAAAGGGACATATGGCGGGAATTTTCCTTATGGATGTCAGTATCCTGGTTGTGATACTATACTATATCGTTTCACTCTCTATTACCATTGCGGGGAACCAAGTACAGGGCACATGGGATCTCACTGTATTATTTTTTACAACTGCATACGAATCCACAATTATCTCAAAGTCAATATTTAATTTTTAAAAAATGTAACACATCTTTAGGAGTCTGGATAATGGCTACTTTTGTGGGGGAATGGTTGGAAGAGAGCATGAATGGCATTCTGGGGTGTTGGTGATGTTTCCTGCATATTAAGTTGATGAAAATTCATTGAGCTGTAAACTTATGATGTATACACCTTTCTGTATTTACAACAGAACTCCACAACAAAATATACCACAAATAAAGTTAAAGGACTGGCTATAGATTAAGATAAAATATTTGCAATGCTTACAATCCATAAGATATTAGGACCAAGTACAAAAAGAGCTCCCATAGATCATTAAGAAAGACAAAAAACTCAATAGAAAAATGCCTAAGGGATACGAACAGGCAAATCACAGAAGTAGAAACTTACCAGTACGCATGTGAAAAGATACTCAATCTTCCCAACAACCAAGTATATTAAAATACCAAAGAGAGGATTTCTGCTACGGGTTTACAACATAAAAGGATGTGAAATACTTTTAATCCTATAGTAACAACAAGGGGAGAAAATGTACAAAATAATATCACACTTGACTATGGGGCTAGTGGAGAGGCATGGACAAAAGGAAACATGACCAACTTATTCCAGAGAGAAACCCCTTGTGGGGCTGCAGAGAGATGCCGAAGTTTCTAGGTCTGGGGAATGTCTGAGTGCCAGTGGAGGTATGAGCCAGCCATGGAGGAGAGACTTTGCAGGCACCAGGGGAAAGCAGCTGAGCTTGGACAGTAAGTAGGATGGCCAACCAAATTTAAATCTGGAAGAGGCGGCAAATTTGCTTTAAAAAGAAGCAGTAGTTGGGATGCCTGGGTGGCTTAGTGGGTTAAGCCTCTGCCTTCAGCTCAGGTCATAATCTCTGGGTGCTGGGATGGAGCCGCAGGCCCCACATGGAGCTCTCTGCTCAGCAGGGAGCCTGCTTCTCCTCTCTCTGCCTGCCTCTCTGCCTGCTGGTGATCTCTCTCTCTCTCTCTCTCTGTCAAATAAATAAATAAAATCTTTTTTAAAAATAAATAAACAAAATAAAGTTTTAGCCCAGTCCATGTTCCACTCAGCTTTAGGAGAACTCTAACAATCAGCCCCAACCTAACTACTAGTCAGAGCAAAGGGCTTAGTCTCTGGAAAATCAGTCTCTCTCTCGCTTTGTCTCCACACATTATTCTTTTTGTAGATCTGAATCTCCATCTGGTATAATTTTCCTTCAGCCTGAAGAACTTTCTTTAGTGTTTAAATACATGACAAAAATAACAGCACCAAGGACCAGAGGGAAGTGAACAGAGCATGCGGTTCTAGGGTTCTTAGGTTGTGCCGAAAGTGGTGTAATACCGATTCAGGGTAGACAGTGATGAGCTAAGGATGCTGATGAGTTAAGGATGCATATTGTAATTCCCTAGAACAGCGGTTCTTGGTGGGTGGCCCCAGTATTCCTCAGGGTCTCCAACCCTCTTTCAGAGGTTTATAAAGGCCTCCCTTTTCCAACTACATATCTTTGTGTGGCTGAATTTTCTTCCTGTTCAACCGAAACAAGTATCACAACAGATTGAATCCAGAAGCTTTGGGAAGCCAAATGTTTTCTATTGTGCCAGACATTAAAGAAATTCACAAAACTGTAAAAACAATGACTACTCATCTTAGTAGTAGTTGGGGGAGGGAGGACACAGTTATAGTTCATAAAAATACATTATTTATGCTACCAGGTGGAATATATGGTTGCTTCTTTAAAATTTTTTTTAAGATTTTATTTATTTGACAGACAGAGATCACAAGTAGGCAGAGGGGCAGGCAGAGAGAGGAGGAAGCAGGCTCCCCGCTGAGCAGAGAGCCCGATGTGGAGCTTGATCCCAGGACCCTGGGATCATGATTTTAACCCAGGCTTTAACCCACTGAGCCACCCAGGTGCCCCATATTGTTGCTTTTTAAATGACTTAATATATTTCAATTTATGCTTTTAAATTGCTAATATGGTATTGTAAGCCACACAAAAATTAATAGGAGTCCACAATAATTTTTCAGTAGCAAAAAGATCCTGAGCTTAATTTTTCCTATTATGTTCCATCAGCCACTGTATAGTACATCATAAGTTTTTAATATGGTGTTCAATGATTGATTATTTGCATGTAGCCCCGAGTACTCCTCACAACACGTGCCCTCCTTAATGCCCAACCCCCTCTCACCCCATCCCCTACTCACCCTCCCTCTGAAACCTACAGTTTGTTTCCTGGGGTCCGTGGTCTTTCAGGGTTTGTCTCCCTCTCTGACTTCTCCCCCTTCAGATTTCCCTCCCTTCCCCTACTGAGCTCAAATTTTAAGAACCACTGCTCTAAAGTAGTTACGTAAGGAGTATTTAAAATTTAATCCTAGGGGCGCATGGGTGGCTCAGTGGGTTAAGCCTCTGCCCGGGTCATGATGATCTTGGGGTCCTGGGATCCAGCCCCGCATCACCCCCCCATCGGGCTCTCTGCTCAGCGGGGAGCCTGCTTCCCCCCCCACTCTCTCTGCCTGCCTCTCTGCCTACTTGTGATCTCTCTGTCAAATAAATGAATAAAATCTTTTAAAAAAATTTAATCCCAAACAACGAAGAGGTACAATTTCAAAATCCATCAGATTGGGGCACATGTTTAAAATCGGACAAATACCAAGTGTTCACAAGCACGTGGGAATGATAATAAAGCTGATGGAACTGGAAATTGGATAAATCTTTAGAGAGCAATTTGGCATATTAAAACTGTCAGGTACTATTTGTACATGTTAGACTGGCAAAAACTCGAAAAGTCCAAGTTTGGCAACAATGGGCTAAAATTGGAAACTCTTGCTGTGCTTGTAGAAGGCACTCTGGAGAACCACATGGCAGTGTTTAGTAAAACTGAATTTGCACATACTCTAGACTCAGCAGACCCCTCCTAGGTCTAGACACTACATAGCCACCTTACATATGCAACTGGGCATTCAGGTACGGGGAAGCTCATTTGTAACTGTTCATATTATTTTTATAGAAATAACCTGCAGCACACAGGTGGTGCTCCACCCTCGTCCGCTGGGCATTCTCCATTCCTGTGCAAGTCAGTCAGAGGGCTTTTCATTGCCAGTGCACAGTAGGGGTGGGGGGGGGGACGAGGAGGGGAGGCTTAAAGCAAATCCAAAGTGCCCCTCCCCCAACAGCACACAACCAATGACAACCGGAGTTGATGGATAAATCCTCCAGCCCCTCTTGGTTCTGTTGGGATGAGCCTGCAGTGCGTTTTGCACTATCTCCTAGGAATCCCCAGTGGGACTGAGCCCCACATGCCCACCGCAATAGACTGTCGGTAATGGACCTTTTATTGGTTTCTTTCCCTTGGCTGTCTCACATCCCCACTTCCCCGCCAGTGCTTACTGAAATCACTTTCCAACCTTCCAAATAAACTGCTCTCACATCCTTGTCTCAGGGTCTGCTTCTGGAGGAAATCAATATTAAGGCACAACCTAAAGGCCTTTCAATAGGAAGTAGGTAAATAACCAGCGGTATCCAATGCAACGCACGTAGTTAAAATGTATCAAGACCTGCGTGCACCAACGTGGATAAATACTGAAAATATAGTTTTGTGTGACAAAAGCAGCCCACAGAATGATAAAAATATAACATCACCTATGTAACATTTTCCTAGCCTCATGCTGCCAGGGGCGGTCCACGTCACACAATTCTGGTCAGTAAGATAAAAACGTAAGATTGTTAAAGAGGGTGTGTTCTTGGAAAGCATGGATTCTTTTGGTTAAAATAAAGAGAGAAAGAGATGTGGCTTGAGACTTCCTTTCCCCACTTCTTCCTATCTTGATCTTGACATGAAGGCTGGAGCTGTAGCAGCCCTTCGTGTCCATAGGGCGAAGGTCAAGACCATCACAGAGACACCAGCTCTGACAGTGTTGGACCACCATACCAGTCCTCCAGACTCTTTGTTACGTGAGGAAAGTTAATACAATTTTTTTTAAAGCTACTATGGGTGGGGTTTCCTATTACTTGTAACTAAACACATCTTTAATTGGTGTCCGCCCTAGTAAAACAGATCCCATTAACTGAAATGCCCTTTCTTGGGTTGGAGTGGGAGTGGGTGTGTAAGTTTGGGTTAGCACCTGGAATAGTGCTGAATTGCTCGGATGGGTGCTGCAGGTAGGAAGGGTCAGGGACCACACATGCCCTCCTCGGTGGCGGTACCGCCAGAAGTGACTTTAGAAAGAAGAGAAATAGCTAATGAAATAGAACAGAAATATCTAGAATATGTGTCACAGTGTGTGCGATGTAACCTCCTCTGATTCCCCACAAAAAACAAAAAACAAAACAAAACAAAAAACAAAAAACTTCAGTCAAGTCTATAGTGCTCCCTCCTGCTCTGTGTGGGTGGATTCCATTTGCAGGATCCCACGAGGGGCTGAGTTCTGCACCTGGGTTACTGCCGCAGAGGGAAGCAGAAGATCGGGGCAGAGTTGACATTGGACTTACCAAGCCGGCACATGGTTGTTGAAGGAGGCAGGAGGGCATAGGTAGATACAACATAGGCCTGAGAGCCCAGCTCTGCCACTAACTGATCCTACAGTCTGGAGCAAGTTACCTAGCTCCTCTGAGCTTCAGCTTCCCCGTCTATAAAATTGACCCAAAAGTAGTATTGACTTCAAAGGAGTGTGGTAAGGACTCAAGGAGATAATACAGCCTGGCACATGGTTAAGTGCTCAGTGATTGATTATTATCATTATCATTATTGAAGTAAAGAAGGGGGATGGAGAGATTGAAAAAGGGAAGGAAGGAAGGTACTTAGCTCGTTAGTTCTAGGTTTATTAGATAGCATGGGGCCACTCACCGCTCTTTTCCCTTTGACAATCCATGGCCCTTGTAATTTTGATTCTGCAAGAAGAAAAGAAAAGCGATGTAACTGGTTCTGTATATCCACCCTGCCTTCCCAGCTCAATTTACTGCAGATATTAAAAAAGCTCAAACCATTAGACACAACACTGCCCAGATCCTGAGACAGGAAGGACCAGCCTGGCCAAGTTCACATTGGTCAACATGTTCCCAGCAACTTGATCCTTGGAATAAATCTCCAAGTATTCAAGGACCCACTTCACAGGATTGTTCCACAGCCATGACCAGTAGTGTGAATATGTAGTTTTCAGTGCTCCAAAGGTCCAACCCTGAACCCCAGTTTTGAGGGCTAAGATCAGCAGGCTCTGTGAGAAGGAAATGAAACTTGAATGTTTGGTTAGATCCATGGTCCAGAAGGGGCTGGGTCAAAGATTCAGAGTGAAATTAATTTCTTCCCAAAATGGACCTTTCAAATCCTCAACAGGTGTTGGGGGTGGGTATTATTTTGCTTCTACCACATCTAAAACAGTTTGGCCTTTATTCCTGGTAAGACTAATCCCTAATGGCAGGTATGAAAAAAGAAATCAAAACTGGTCTTGTGCAGGACGACCATTGCAACTTGGAGAGACTTGTCATCTGCATTAGTTTTCTAATACTGCATAACAAATTACCACCAACTTGGCAGCTTAAAATAGTACAAATTCATGTCTTGGAGTTTCCGTGGGCATGGCTTAGCTGGATCTTCTGGCCAGGTCTCACAAGGCTACAACCAAGGTGATGGCCTGAGTTATGATTCTCATGCATGGGCTTGGGGTCATTTTCCAAGATCATCCAGATTGTTGGCAGAGTTCAGTTGGTTGGGGTTGCAATGACAGACGTCTCTGTTTACTTGCTAGCTGTTGACTAGGGACTGCTCTCAGCAACTAGAGGCCCCTACAGTTCCTTTAATTGTGGCCCCCTAAGTAGTTCACAACATGGATGTTTGCTTTCCTCCGGGACAGCAGGAGCTCATCTCTCTGACTTCCAACGCTCCCCACTCCAAGTCACCCCTATATGATGCATGGTATGTAATCGTGGTAGTAACTATCCCATCAAATTTGCAGGCTCCACCCACACTCAAGGGGAGGGAATTATACAAGGTGTGTACACAAGGGGTGGGAATCTTGAGGGCCTACTAGAATTCTGCCTACCACACCATCCTATCCCTCAAAGAGCCAGTGGAATAGATAGAGGATACTGCTTTATGAAACTGACAGAAATTAATGCCCTACAACATCACATGGACTCTTATCCCAGTAGTACACTCAAGCCCCTCTAACTTCCCCAGAACTGTAAGGTGTCCTACTCTTTTTTGATTATATCTTTTATACTCCTTCACGTTTTTGGTTCTATTTTCCTTACGTTTATCCAGTCTTTGGTTGAAAAACTTTTCCTGGGGCACCTGGGTAGCTCAGTCAGTTAAGCATCTGCTTTCCGCTCAGGTAATGATCCCAGGGTCTTGGGATGGAGTCCCACATCAGGCTCCCTGCTCAACAGGGAGCCTGCTTCTCCCTCTGCCTGCCACTACCCCTGCTTGTGCTCTCTCTCTGACAAAGAAATAAGTAAAATCTTTAAAAAATCAAAAAATAGAAAACTTTTCCTTTCCTCACTGACCTGCATTGATTCTTCTGTTAAAATTCGGTTGACTGTGTATATGTAGGTCTATCTCTCGAGTGTTTGTCTACTGTTATGTCACTACACACTGTTTTAATTACAATAGCTTTCTTTTTTTTCTTTTTTTAGATTTTATTTATTTATTTGACAGAGAAACGGTGAGAGAGGGAACACAAGCAGGGGGAATGGGAGAGGGAGAAGCGAGCTTCCCACTGAGCAGGGAGACAGATGGGGGCTCTATCCCAGGACCCTGGAGTCATGACTTGAGTTGAAGGCAGATGCTTAACTGAGTCACCCAGGCATCCCTCTAGTAAATCTTGAAATAAGGTACTATAAGTCCTCTAACGTTTTTTTTTTCAAGACTGTCTTTGCAGTTTGGGGGTCATTTGCACTTCAATATAAATTTTAGAATCAGCTTGCTGATTTCTACCAAAAGATGTGTGTTGGGATTTTATTTGGATTATACTGAATCTATAGATCATTTTGAGAAGTGACAACATCAAGTATTGAGTCTTCCAATCCATGAACATGGTCTATCTCTCCATTAAATTAAGTGTTCTTTAATTTTTTTCCACAATATTTTCTAGTTTTCAGTACAGAAGTCTGGAATTTTTTAAATTAAATTTACTCATAAGTATTTGATTTTGTGATGCTATTTTAAATAATATTTTTAAAATTTCATTTTCCAATTATTTGATGATAGAATATTGTGGTAAGCAGAATAATGCTCCCCCAAAAGATGTGCATGTCCTAATATACCAGAACCTGTAAATACATTACATTACAAGAGGAAATTAAGATCGCAGATATAATCAACTGACTTTAAAATAGAGAGGTTATCCTGGATTATCTGAGTGGACCCAAAGTAATCACTCTTTTGTTGTGAGAGGGAATTAAAGAAATGGGGGTGCCAATTCATGAGAAGTAGAGCACGGGATAAGAAGCAGGCTAGTGGGGGGAGGGTCCTGGATTCCAGAGTAATTCATTCTCCTTTGGGTCGCATTTTTCTTTTCTTTTTTTTTTTTTTTTTTTTTTTGCATTTTTCTCCTTTTTAAAGTGGAAGAGTTGGCTTGGGCACTCCTAAAGGGCAGGGACTTGTCTGACTGACCTCCGTGTCCTTACTGGTCAGCACTGGGCTCAGTTTAAAGAAGGCCCTAATTAGCGTTTTAGGATGAATGAATGGATGGATGGGTAGGCAAGTGGGAGGCGGGATGAACGGATTTCTAAGAGCTTTTCCAGGTTAGGAAATCGAAAATTCTGAGGTTCCCCCAGGGTCATAGACATCTCTGATTACAGTTTAGAATCCCAGATTTTGCTCACTTTCCCGACAGCAAGCCTGATGGTGGACTCGCGCAGCACCTCCCGCGGCGCGCGGCCAGCCAGGGCTTTTCTCCGTATTCATCATTTTCCTCCCATTCTATCCAGAACCAGGTCCGCAGGGACCCCCAAGTCGGATGCCTCCGTAGCCTCCCTCCCTTCTCGAAGGACGATGAAAGCATCTGGATCCCGTGGCACTCCTACCTTCGAGCGCGACATGGTACGATCCCCCAGCGCCGGACCCAAACCGCCGCCGCGCCGCACGCAGGCCTCGCGTCCCGTTGCCAAGGCGACCGAGGGCGCCCGGATCCGCCGCCCTGATTGGACGAGCCTAGGGCCCTCCTCTCTGCGCGGTTCGCGGGCTTGTGTCGGATCCCAGCCCCTGAAAGCTTTTGCGCGCCGCGGCGACCCAGACCCCCTTATTCGCTCGACCTTTCTCTCCCAGCCCCTCTCTTCCGCGACCCTAGGGCGCACTCCGCCAGGGACTGGCTGCCTTCGGCGGGTACTGACTGCCCAGCGCCTCTTCCAGCTGCGTTTCGCGGGACCCGCGAGCGCTCAGTCTGAAAAGTTGTCAGCTGTTGGTAAACGCAATGGTTCTAAGTTTCCTTCCTCGGCTCCTCACTAAGTCACCTTGTCTTTTGGTTAGTTAGTAACGCGGCCACTTCTGCTTTTTCTCGAACACTCTCTCTAATTCTTTGGCCCCCAACTCGAAGCCAGGATTCATCTCAACGCCTGTAGTAGCCTCCTCACCAGTCGGCCAGTGCCCACCCTTGCCCTATCCATTCCAGTTCATTCCTGGCACTGCAGTTGAAGAGTACAAATTGTGAAGAACATCAATCCGGTCTCATCTCTCCACTGTGCGTGACCTGAAGTAGCAATTTACTCGTCATTGCAACCTGTTTTGGCTCCCAGCCTTTCCCTGCCTCGTTTCTCCACAGCCCTGGATCTACACACTAACCACCATAGCTAATTAGAAACTGTTAAAAAAAAAAAAAAGAAAGAAAGAAAGAAAGTGTTGTTTGTTTTATAGCAACAAAATATGTTATGTAGCAATATATCTAGTAAAATATATGCAAGACGTTTTGTAAAACAAACTCTTATTCTTTTTTTAAAGATTTTATTTATTTATTTGAGAGAGAGAGAGAGCATGAGAGGGGAGGTCAGAGAGAGAAGCAGACTCTCTGTGGAGCTGGGAGCTGGACCTGGGACTCCATTGCAGGACTCCAGGAGCATGACCTGAGCTGAAGGCAGTTGCTCAACCAACTGAGCCACCCAGGTGCCCCAAGCATGCTTCATTCTTGACTCTATGAGGACACAGCAATGAACAAAACCAACAAGTATCTGCTCTTGTGGGGTTTTAATTCCCATAGGGAAAATTACAAAACATTGAAGGACATTAAAGAAGACCTGAATAAATGGAGGGATATACCATGTTCATGGACAGGAAGACCCAATATCAAAAAGATGTGTATTTTTTCAAATCCAACCAGGACTTTTGAGAAACCTTCTCAACCCAAGAGATGCAAATATCAATGGAATGATATAGGGATCCTAGAAATAGGTACAGGTGTGTGTGTGTGTGTGTGTGTGTGTGTGTGTGTTTTAACTTCATGTACAATAGAAGTGGCATCATAAATCAGTAAATGCCATTGAGAAACTGGCTTTTCATAGGAGTAAAAAAATCAAGCACGTTAAAGAATAAATATGGCAAACAAATATTTCAGGCTATTAGAAAAATAAGTATATATACATAATATTTTATGATATCTGAGTGAGGAAGTGTTTTTTTTTAAGATTTTATTTATTTATTTGAGAGAGAGAGAGAGCACACAAGCAGGCAGAGCAACAGGCAGAGGGAAAGAGAGAAGCAGGCTCTCCACTGAGCAGAGAGCCCAATGCAGGGCTCAATCCCAGGACCCTGGGATCATGACCTGAGCTGAAGGCAGGTGCTTAACTGATTAAGTCATCCACGTGCCCCAAGGATTTTTTTAAAAGATTTTATTTCTTTATTTGACAGAGACAGAAAGAACAAAAGCAGGCAAAGCAGCAGGCAGAGGGAGAAGTAGGCTCCCCTGCTGAGCAGGAAGCCCTTCACAGGGCTCCATCCCAGGATCCTGGGATCATGACCTGAGCTTGATGCTTAAAGGATTTCTTAGTAAAACACAATTCACAGAAGAAAAAATTCACAGAAGAAAAAATTTATGTGTGGCTCTCTCAAAATCCAAACTGCCGTAATACAAAAGACATTGTAAGTTTAATTAAAAGAGAAGCTACATAAATAAATGATTAAAATGCTTAAAAAGGGGGTGAGGCGCCTGGGTGGTTCAGTCAGTTAAGTGACTGACTCTCTGGGTCATGGAATCAATACCAGAGTCAGCTCTGTGTTTGGTGGAGTCTATGTGGGATTCTCTTCTTCTCCTCCTTCCCTCTGCCCCTTCCCCCACTTTGTACTCTCATCTGTTCCCTTTCTCTCTCTCTCTCTCTCAAATAAATAAATAGGGCACCTGGGTAGCTCAGTCAATTAAGCTTCTGACTTCAGCTCAGGTTGTGATCTTGGGGTCCTGGGATAGAGCCCAGGTCGGGCTCCCTGCTTGGTGGGAAATCTGCTTATCCCTCTACCCCCTTCCCCCACTCATGTCCTCTCTCTCTCTCAATACATAATTATATAAGATCATTAAAAGACAAGCTACACACTAGGAGGCAATAGGTGTAACAAAGGACTCAAAGAACTATAACCATTAAGAAAAAGACTACCCCCCACCTCATAAAAGAAAAGAAAAATGGACAAAAGATATGAATAGAGGACTTTCAGCAAAAGAAACCCAATAGCCAATAAGAACATCAAACTATGTAAACCAAAACAATTATAAAATATTATTTTAAACATATCACCTAGACAAAAATAAAAACACGTTCCAAAGTCAAGTGTTTTTGAGGATGTGGGAAACTGAACTTTCATATGCAGTTGGTAGATTCACAATTTGGGATGCAATGTGCAATATCTCATAAAGTTGAAAATGCATACAACTTACAACCTGGTTCCACTACTGGGCAGATATCCAAAGGCTCTCTGAATACACCTGCACAGCCCAGAGACTGTCACTTTGGAGCTAATGTGCCAGATGACAGTCTTCCCTAAAGAAATTCTCATCCTTGTTCACAGATCATATGTACATATGTTCATTGCAACATGCTTTATAATTACGGGAAACACTAGAAAAAATCTAGATGTCTACTCATAATGAGATGATTAATAAAATGGAGTATGTTCTAAAAAATACTATAGAGTGATAAAATTTAATGGTCCAGATCTATACCAACATAAAAATATCCCCCCAAACCTAGTGTTGAATGAATAAAAGAGAGCTGTAGGGGCATCTGGATGGCTCAGTCAGTTAAGTGTCTGCCTTCGGCTCAAGTCATGATCCCAGGGTCTGGGATCCAGCCTTGCATTGGGTTCCCTGCTCAGTGGGGAGTCTGCTTCTCCCTCTCCCTCCTGTTCCTGCTCTTTCTCTAGATCATGCTCTCTCTCTCTCAAGTAAATAAAATCTTTAAAAAATAAGAGTAAAATGATAAATATTTTTAAAGATTGAAATTTGTACTAATTATAAACATACAAAAGTATATTCTACATACTTATATGTTATTAAAAATTCAAAAAACAGACTAGAGGGGAACCCAGGTGGCTCAGTCAATTAAGTGTCTGCCTTTGGCTTAGGTCTTGATCCCAGGGTCCTGGGATGGAGCCCCCCCAACACACTGTGGGGCTCCCTGCTCAGCGGCTGGCAGGCAGGCTGCTTCTACCTCTGCCTTTCCCTCTGCCCCTCTTCTCCCCTCGGCTCGTGCTCTTTCTCACTTGCACTCTCTCTCTCTCTAAAAATAAATACATAAATAAAATATTTTGAAAAAAAAGAATATCAGGGACACCTCGGTGGCTCAGTGGGTTGGGCCTCTGCCTTCAGCTCAAGTCATGATCCCAGGAACCTGGGATCAGGCCCTGCATCAGGCTCTCTGCTCAGCAGGGAGCCCGCTTCCCCCTCTCTCTCTGCCTGCCTTTCTGCCTACTTGTGATCTCTCTCTCTCAAATAAATAAATAAAAATAAAATCTTTAAAAAAAAAGAATATCAGAAGACTATCAGGGGCGCCTGGGTGGCTCAGTGGGTTAGAGCCTCTGCCTTTGGCTCAGGTCATGATCTCAGGGTCCTGAGATCAAGCCCCACATCAGGCTCTCTGATTAGCAGGGAGCCTGCTTCCTCCCCTCTCTCTCTGCCTACTTGTGATCTCTGTCTGTCAAATAAATAAAATCTTAAAAAAAAAAAAAAAGAAAGAAGACTATCAGTACTCCCATAGAGGAAGAAATTTAGGAGGCCTTGGGAATGCATAATGGTGGGGTCTTACCATTTTTAATTGGGGTCAGCAAGGACTGGCAGGAAGAAATGGGAGTTAGACTGGTAACAGGGATGGAAAGAACATTCCAGGTGGAGAGAATGCAAAATTGGGAATCAGAGAGAGTGAAGCATGTTTGTGGAAATGAATGTGGGTCAGTGGCCAGGGAAAAGTGAAGAAGAGGGGAGAGATGAAGCTGTCAAACCCCTATGTTGTTGTTTCCTTTATTACAAATGTGGAAACAGAGCCCTAGTTAGGAGAGCAGAACCATGGCCTCCTAACTCATTGTCAAATGTTCCACGATAATAATGATGATGCATCATGTGCCGGTCTCTCTACTAGGTACTTGAAATATATCCTCTCATTACTCTCACTACAGACCTATAGAGGTTTTTCCTCCCCATTTTACAGATGAAGAAACTGAGACTCACGAAAGTTAAGAAATTTGCTCAAAGTCAGA
>RCUC01143178.1:0-17471 GCA_003697995.1 Taxidea taxus jeffersonii | reverse complement strand
CTCTCTCCTCATGTTTTTGTTTGTCACTTTCTCTGAAATCAAAGAAGCTTGCTCAACTCATGTACAGGCACAGCCCAGGGGAAAAACTCAACTAATAGAGTCAGGGAAACTGTGGATGGATGTTCCAGCATCCAGCCCTGTGGTGAGAGAACATTTAGGAATCTCCTGCGCAGTTTCTTGGAAGGTTTTGAGAGGACTGGACCCCAGTTGCCGCATAATGCACTTTGTTCAACAAGGTGTCAGTTGTTAAGTGCTCCTCTGTTCCCGTATCCTTCTCTGTTCCCTTGCTCCTCCTGCCTGGTTCATCTCCTTAGTGACTACGTGTGCCTGAGTCCTGGTACCAGGCTGTGTTTTGGGGAGGAATTTGAACCAAGATTAGGCTACAAAGGCAACGTTGATGAATTACAAAATGGTAGCAGTAGCAGAGATTACATCTTCTGATCATGATACAATGATGCTAGCATTAATGACAAAATTTAGAGTACTAAATCCTTGACTACTTGGATATTTCAGATCATTCCTAAATAACACTTAAATGAATTACAAATCATATCCAGAGTATAAAACAGCTTAGTAAAAATGGTAATGAGATGCAACTAAAGGTGTTGCCATAGAAAAATCCATTTTCTGAGTTTTTCCATGCACAAACAAAAAAACCACTAAGTATGCCACATGAGACATTATAAAATAGAAATTAAACATTTAGTAAATGCAAAAAGTTTCACCATGAAAACAGGAAATAAGGAAGATAAAAACTACTGCAGTAGACATTAATAGTTGTAAGTAACAGTTAACAATCTGCTACCATATGCAAGGCCTTTGGTTGCTTTTTAATAATTAGCATCATTTTGCAGGTGGTACAACCGAGGTACAGAGTTGCCCAAGATTACGCATTTAGAAAGTCATGGGACCCGAACGGAAACACAGGCTGCTGTTTGAATAAGATGATTCATTCGATTCCATTCACCTTCCTCTTTTAAGCCACTCGACAGCAGGTTCTTACAGCGCACAGACACATGCATCCACGCACACGCATATGAACCCATAAAGCACATATCTGTCTAATCAAGGTAAAAAAGGAAGAAACACAGACTCAAAAATACGAGTTCCAAGGAAGTGTATGTAATGACAGATAAAGAGAGAAGAGTGAGACAACGAACAATTTATAAGTTTTTTTGTTAAATAATTAAAAAAATTTTTTTTAAGATTTTATTTATTTATTTGATAGAGATCTCAAGTAGGCAGAGAGGCAGAGAGAGAGAGAGAGGAGGAAGCAGGCTGTCCGCAGAGCAGAGAGCCCCATGCGGGGCTCGATCCCACGACCCTGGGATCATGACCCGAGCCGAAGGCAGCGGCTTTAACCCGCTGAGCCACCCAGGCGCCCCTGTTAAACAATTTTAAATACCAATAAAATATATCATTTTCTGTGAAAACATAAACTACTAAAATCAAAAGAAATGTAAATAGTGCACGAACAAGTCTCCCAAATATGGAAGAAATCGGTAATACTGACCGAGAATGCCTCCCTATAAATATCAGCTGAAATAGTCTCTTAAGTAATTTGTTTCAGGCCTTCAAACAACATGTTAAGTCTTTACATGTTTCTTTTTTTAAAATTCTAGAGTTGATAGAAATAAAAAGTAAATCTGATTCTTTTAAAGAAGCGAGCATAAATTCTATAAGTCTCTTGTACCTGCATACTTATACATGTACACACGCAAGGTTAATATCACTATGAAGATTGAGAAAAAATACCAAATAAAACTAAACCAAAGAGAATCCACTTGTATATGATACTACTATATAAAAAAGTATACAGTATGACTATGTAGAATTTACCCCAGGATTTAAGGATTGTACAATATTAAGAAATTTGTCAATATTATTCTTGATAACATTTTAGCTCACAGGAAAAAAGTATAATCTTATTAGATACTTAAATGGGCATTTGGTTAAAAAACTAACTTAACTTCACAAGGAAGCTGTCTAGGTCTACTGTGGACTATGTATTACTAGGCAATTGTGATAGAATAGTGAGCAAGATGGAGGACTTTGACTTGATGAAGCTTATAGCTGTCCAAAACATAATGGTAAAAAGCAATTATAAGTATAATATGTGTTATGAAAGAGGAAATATAGTGGGTTATGGCAACATACACCAAGAAAAGATGAAAAAAATCTAAGGATTAGAGATGGGGTTTCAAAAGAAAGTGATCTTTAAACTAACACAAGAAGATTGGGAAAGAATTAGGTAGGTCAAGGAGTTTAGTGAAGGATGAATTCTGTCCAAATTCTTCCAAAAATTGAAGAGGAGATAAGACTTTCTTAATACATTCTATGAGGCCAGAATTATTCTGATACTAAAGACAGGTGAAATAATTACAAGAAAAGTAAATTAAAAGCTAATAGCCCTCATGAACATAGATGCAAAAATTCTCAACAGATTTTTAAAAAGTCAAATACCAAAATGTGTAAAAAGGACAAAAAATCACGAGTAAGTAGAGTTTATCACAGCAACGCAAATTTGGTTTAACATTCAAAAACATTCTTAAATATGATTCCATATTAATAGTCTAAGAAGTAAAAAAAAAAAGATGTGATCATCTTAATAGATTCAGAGAAAGCATTTGTCAAAATCCAACATGTGTTCTTTTTTAACTCCTTAAACATATTAATAATAGCTTTTTAAAGCTTTTGTCTGCTGGGCGCCTCGGTGGCTCAGTTGTGAAATGTCTGCCTTGGGCTCAGGTCATGACCCCAGGGTCCTGGGATTGAATCCCACATCAGGCTCTTTGCTCCATGGGAAGCCTGCTTCTCCCTCTCTCACTCCTCCTGCTTGTGTTCCCTTTCTCACAGTGTCTCTCTCTGTTAGATAAATATAATCTTTAAAAAAAAGTTTTTGTCTGCTAATTTTATCATCTCTGATATTTACGGATGTGTCTCTGTTGTACTGATAAGTGTTCTCTGATTCTCTGCATATCAACTAAATTTACTATATATTGTATATTGTAGATGTTATATTTTTAAGAGTCTAGTGCTTTTATTGTGTGATTTACTGATGATTGATTAAATTTCCAGTATAGTTAACATACAGTGTTATATTAGTTTCTGGTGTACAATATAGAGATTCAACAATTCCACACATCACCTGGGGCTCAACACTACAGGTGCAGTCCTTAATCCCCATCTATTTCACCCATCCCCCTACCCACCTCCCCTCTTGTAACCACCAGTTTGTTCTCTATAGTTAAGAGTCTCTTTCTTGGTTTCTCTCTCTCTGCCTTTGCTTGTTTTGTTTCTTAAATTGCACATAAGACTGGAATCATATGCTTTTGTCTTTCTCGGACTGACTTATTTTTCTTAGCATTGTATTTTCTAGCTCCACCTAGGTCATTGAAAATGGCAAGATTTAATCATTTTAATGGCTGAATACTATTCCATTGCATATATACATATATACCACATCTTATTGATCCATTCATCAATTAATGGACATGAACTGCTTCTATAATTTGGCTATTGTAAGTAATGCTGGTATAAACATAGGGTGCACATATCCTTTTGATTTAGTGTTTTTGTCCAATATGTATTCTTGATAAAAGTTCTCAGCAAGAAAAAGAGATTTTCAATCTGGTAAAGGACATCTACATATAGCCTACTACTAACAACACTCACAACGATGAAAGACTAGATGTTTCCCTTTAAGACCAGGAACTAGGTAGGAATGTTTATTCTTACCACTTTTATTCAACATTGTGCCGGAGATTGGTTGGTCTTACAGGGCAAGGAGAAGAAATAAAAGGGATTCATATTGAGAAAGAAAAAGTAAAGCTACCTTTACTCACAGATAGTTTATGTAAAACATCTTATGAAACCAAAGAGGCCCTAAACAAATGGGGGAGATTCACTATATTTACAGATCAGAAGACTCAATATTGTTAAGATGTCCATTCTTCTTGGGCGCCTGGGTGGCTCAGTTGGTTAAGCAACTGCTTTCAGCTCGGGCTCCCAGCTCCACGGGGAGTCTGCTTCTCCCTCTGACCTTCTCCCCTCTCATGCTCTCTCTCACTCTCTCTCTCTTTGAAATAAATAAATAAAATCTTTAAAAAAATTAAAAAAATAAAAAGATAAATTATCCCTTAAAAAAATGCCCATTCTTCTCAAATTGATCTGTAGATTCAATGGAATCTTAATAAAATTCCAACAAATTAATGTCTGTGTGTGTGTGTGTGTGTGTAGAAATCAACAAGCTGATTCCCATGCAGAATATGCTCTACTTTCCTATGGAGATTTACAATGAATAAAAAAATCTGGTAGTAAAAAAATAAGTAAGCAAATACTGTGTTTGACCTTGTTTCACAAGTACTTGAAAACTGAAAAAAAAAAAGAAGCTTTTTTTTTTTTTTTAATGGAACATCAATTAACATTTTAATGGAACATCAATTAACATCTCTGGGAACAATTTTCAGGAAACTTGCTGAAGGCAGTCATATGACACAAGCATGGTCAGATATATGTCACAGGAAGATGAGTGTTGGCTGCATAGAAAATGGCAGGAGGGAGAGTAAGGACTGGATGATCTTCAAAGGAAAATATGGTGAAACATAGAGAAAATAAAGCAAAATGAATTGGGAGAAGTTGATTTTGAGACCTTTTTAGAAAGGATATTTGTTAGGACTTAATGATCAGCTGAAGGAATTAAGGTAGAAAAGAAAGAAGAGTCATTCCTATGAGTTTGGCTTGAATCTAAAACTATGAATATGAAAGCCCAAGGTGATTCTTGTGCCTTTCCAAAACTATTTTCTTTTCTTTTTTCTAAATTTAATTTTGTTATTTCAGTGTTCCAAGATTCATTGTTTATGCATCACACCCAGTACTCCATGTAATAAATGCCCTCCTTAACAGCCACCATGAGGCTCACCCATCCCCCCACTTACACTGTTGGTGGGAATGCAAGTTGGTGCAGCCACTTTGGAAAACAGTGTGGAGATGCCTTAAGAAGTTAAAAATAGAGCTTTCCTATGACCCTTCAGTTGCACTATGGGATATTTACCCCAAAGATACAGATGCAGTGAAAAGAAGGGCCATATGTACCCAAATGTTCATAGCAGTAATGATCACAGTCGCCAAACTGTGGAAAGAGCCAAGATGGCCTTCAACAGACGAATGGATAAAGAAGATACGGTTCATATAATATTATGCCTCCATCAGAAAGGATGAATACCCAACTTTTGTATCAACATGGATGGGACTGGAAGAGATTATGCCGAGTGAAATAAGTCAAACAGAGAAAGTCAATTATCATATGATTTCATTTACTTATGGAGCAGAAGGAATAACATGGAAGACATTAGGAGAAGGAAAGGAAAAGTGAATTGGAGGAAGTTGGAGGTGGAGACGGAATGAAAGACTGTGGGCTCGGAGATCCAAAACTATTTTTTATCCATCTTATGTGATATTCGGAAGTCTCAGGACAAGGAAAAATGCTTTCCCAGGTACGTAGCAACTTATTTGTTGTAATGAACATATTATCTTTCATAATCAGAGTTTTAGAGACAAAGTGAAACCAAGTAATAGGACAGATTCCAGGGTAAATGGCTAAGGACCTTTTAGGACAACATGCCTAGATTGCTATCCGAGGTGCTGAATTGATGTGTCTAGTTATTGGAAACCCTCTGCTTCTGTTGCCCTTTTGCCTTTGCCCTAAGCTCAGTCCTCTGATGGAGTAGCAGCCTTGTCCCAGCCCAAGCTAGACTTCATCTGATAGCATGCCTGTCCTTGCCAGGACTAACTGACTCTGACTTTTGATTAAGACAACAGACTGATTTCTCAACGGCTCCTGGCATATCAGCTGTAAGCTGCAAGCTGTGTCCACAGAGGTTAAAAATATCCTGGCAGGTAGGTAAATATTTCCTCCAGGAATAAAGTTGACCAGCCAAGGGAGCAGAGACTTTGTTACTGTGGATAGTTGTGAGCTATAGAAATTAATTCTCTGGTTTTCATTTCAGCACATTCAGGTGTCAGAATCCTGAAGTTTCCCCTTTACAGGCAACTTTTATTGGCTACTGGCTTACATTGAGCTTGACCCTGTAAGGGACGTATTCTCTTCCCTTAGGAACTTAAAATCTAGTATAAGAAACAAACATATAGGGCCACCTGGGTGGCTCAGTGGATTAAAGCCTCTGCCTTCAGCTCAGGTCATGATCCCAGGGTCCTGGGATCAAGCCCTGCATCAGGCTCTCTGCTCAGCGGGGAGCCTGCCTCCTCCTCTCTCTCTCTGCCTGCCTCTTTGCCTACTTGTCTATCAAATAAATAAATAAAATCTTTAAAAAAAAAAGAAACAAATATATAAAGTGCTGTTCAGTGCCCTACATTTAGCATCAAATAAGCTAAATGCCTTAGAGACCAAGAACAGAGAGGATTAGCATGAATTGGGGTGGTTAAGGAAAGCTTCTGGAAGAGTAAAGTATGACCTTGATGTCTAGGTAGACTTCAGGTAGGCAAGGAAGAAAAGGTGCGTTAATGACAATATCACAGGAGTGGAAATGTCCATGGCACATGAAAGTAGTAAATACTCACCTGGTTCAGCCTAGAGCTCCCTATCCTTTTAGCCTCTCCACCCACATTCACATATAATACTACCGCCTTTATACACACCCCCCCACAGGGTTCGCATTATTTCTCTTATACAAAAAGAAGACAGTTTTCCAATGTGGAAGGAGCCTTTTAAAACCACTGATGCTCAAGACACAACACTGTAGGAATGGCTAATAAAATATAGCTCCTGACTTGAAACAAAGCCCGTCATGGATGGGGCAATCAAGGACAATTAAAAAATGAACAGTAAGTGCAGGGAAAGAGAAGAACAATCTAGAAATATGCAATTTGTGGGGAAAACTGGAAGATTTCATAGGGAAAAGACTTTCTTAAATGAGTTTACAAGATCTCTCAGCCTAAATGATTCTACAGAAAATTCTGGAATTTATCTAAAATCCTACTTACCACAATTTCAAACGTATTTTTATAGAATCCTACTTACCACAATCTCAAACGTATTTTATAGAATTTGTAACTTGAGGTGACCAGAGCAGAAAAAGTCCCTTCTTTGTAGTCTGACTTCGAGCTGAAGAGACAGAACAGGCAACACCTCTCTTTATTGCTGTGTAAAAGGTGTATGGGATGTGATCAGCAAGGCTTTGTTTGTTTCTTTGTTTTTTTTGTTTTGTTTTTACTTTTAGGGATCAGGATTTTGGCACTGGATGGAATAATGTACTTAATGAATATGAATAGTACAAGTAGATTATATAAAAAGTATAAGCATGTATTATTTAGTATTATTTAATCACTTAAGCTGTGATGACTAAATATAGTACAGACGTTTCAAGCAAACAATGCCTGCCTAGAAATTCTATCTACTCAGTGATACCTCAGAGTGTGAAGTCAGTGTGAATAGAGATTGCATATATTCACTCTTCACCAGGTTTCATGAAAACGACCAGCTAAACTCCTCATCTCCATCCTTCCAAGAGAGCCCCAATTAATAACCAGCTTTTTGGATGGCATGAAGGGTATTCCTCACTAGCTGTATTCCACTTAACAATCACACATACACTCATTTTGTTATTCATGTGTCTTAACTCTCAGCACTCATTTAATTAGTATCTTTCTCTTTCTCTCTTGGCCCCTTTTCTTCTCTCTCCTTCCAGCTTGAGTCCATTTATAATTTGTGAGTGTGTCACTTTACAGAAAATTTCCCATTCCTATTTGGGAATTCCTATTTGAGTCCCAAATAGTCCTAATTATTGTACCTTTGTCTTTTGTATAGAGAAGGTCTCTTTTGGAGACTGTGACCCACTGATAGCACGCACAATTAGGTCTCAGGTTAAAAACGTAAAGTGTCCAAGGATGCTCTAAAGAGTTTCAATATTCAATTTTTAAAAGAATTGCTTTAGAGCTTAAGTTGCCTGAAAAATATACATATATAGAATAAGGTAATGGCTGATCTTTTTGAATCCATAAAGGGATCCTACTCTCAAAAGGTAGTTAGCATCCTTAGGTAATTAGGTCTCATGCTTCTCTAGATATCAATCTACCTCTTTTTATTCTATACCTTTTTAAATAATGAAAGATCTTTGCTGAAATGAATAAAATGTAGCTGGAAGCAAGCTCAGAACATTTTTCATATTTTATGTCGTAGATAAAGAAAGGTGAAAGGCCGACGGTGTGATTTGCTGGTCCTCAGAGCAGGTGTTTAGCAAATATTGATGCTTAGCAAATACCTATGATCATGGGCTCATCACGGGGAACATCATGTAAAATAGAGATATATTTTTAAATATATGTACCAAACTTTAATTTTCATTTCACACTCAAAACTTCTGTACAAAGAGAGGCAAAGCAGGCAAAAAAAAAAAAAATTACAATGACTTTAGCAAACAACAAATGACAACTTGAAAACAGCTTTGTGTGTGCAACGGCCTTTCTAGATGTCATGGGGAAGTTAGGTTCCAAAACGTCTTTAAGATAAAATTCCACTGTTTATTACTAATGCATAGAAAAATTTGTAGCTGGGTGGATACAAGAGCGAATGAGAATTCTCTGAATTCTACTTGCACAATTGGATTCCAAGACTGGGTAGGCTTCATTTTTCTTTTGAGGAAGCACGATTCTTACTTTTTTTTAACTTAAGTGTGCTGATGTATCAAAAACCTCAGTTTACCATTAATGTCTTGATATAATGATGATGACTAGAAGCAAATGATGAAGCATGAGATTAACTGACAATTAAGAGATCACTATCAAGACTTTCTTTCTGGTTGTTAATAAATTCTCCAGCCCTAATGAGCTACCACAATTCAAAACACTCATCTCCACTCGCTTTCATTAGCAGACTTAGTGGTGCGTGAAAAACTTCTGAGAAGAAGTCATGATGTCAAAATAGCAGTACATCTGAGCAATGTAATTTTCACCTGTTGTCTGCCCCCAAATAAATAGCTGAGTAATGGAAAACACTGTTTATTTGAAAACTATGAACCATCAGATATGAAATATAGTTAACATCGACATGGATACTGTGGCTAGCATTTCCCCCTAAACCACCCACGGGTCTTAAACACATGTGCATGCAGCACACACAGGAAAAAAACAAAACAAAAAAAAAACCATGATTGTTCACAGACTCCTGGTGCCTGGAGGCTGTTAAAAGAATTTGTCTCCCACAGTAGCTCAGGAGTGGATCCAAGGTCCATTACCTGTTAGTGATCACAGACGTTCAATTAACTTGTCCTCCTGATCATCAGAGGCAAGAGTTCTGACCCTGGGCTTTTGAAAGTCCATGTACAGATGAATCCTAGCTTTGAAACAAGGTGGCCTGGCTGTGCTGGGGCAGGCCAGCAGCCCCTCCTGTGTATTTGGTCCCATTTGATAAAATCTTACTAAAAATTATAAATGTGCTTAACTATTTCCTCTGCAAGTCCTTTCCTCTCTCCAAGGCTTAAGCTCCTCACCCGATAAAGGGAAGAACGAATGGACCCAATGATGATAAACACCGAGAGCCTCTATGATTCTTGTCTTGATGTTGCTGCCCGAAATTGCTGCTCAAAGATGACATGTGGCTGCCAAATAGAGCATTTCTTAAGCTAAATAGTCAATGAATTTGTTCACTCATTGTTACCCTATTTCCCGGCTTCCTCTAAGGTGTTAAGATCCCTAGATTTGAAAAGATCATGAAGGTCATCGAAGTGCATTTCTGTCCTGATGAGAGAATCCCCCGTCCAAGGAGTTTTACTCACTCAGCTTGAAAAGTCCTAAGGAAAATGGTCTTTTTTTTCTCTCTCTGTTGGCTGGCATTTAGATATAAACCAGAGAATCTGTTCTGCCACTTGATTGGAATTCTTGTTGCTGTTGTTGTTAAAAATAAAACAAAACAAAAGTATGTTTCCCCCTTTTTGGAGGACTCGAGAGAATGCCAGCTGAATCCTAAAGTCTGAAGATCAGTTGTGTCTGACAGCTCCTTCCTTGGGATATGGTGCATGAAACCCTGATGTACCCAGGCCCAATTTCTGGGATTATCAATCACTCGGCAACTCTTTCCTTCTATCAGAAATAGGCAAGTAATAATATAAGTCAGACTGAAGATTGACTTTAAAGTGTCCAATCTCATTCCATAGTATGTATGCATAGGCCACATGGTGAAGAGGGAGAGTCAGGAGTGAAGGGTCCTGGGCTCTAGTCCTACCTGGGGTCGATCCTGTTTGACTTCACCCTTGTCTGGTTTCTCCACTGGACATTGGAATAGGAGATTTCCAAGATTCCATTATAAGCTCTGATCCACATACAGAATGACTCTAGGTCCTGTCTTATTTTCAATCATCAAGACAAGATGGCTTGATGCTTTCTGAACGCTCTTTCTTAAGGAAGCATGTAAGAGTCTGCCATTCTATTGGCTCGTTGCCTTGCAGGGCTCTTGGAGATCGTCTGTTCTAATTGCCTATTTTATAGATGAAGAAAGTGATACACAAAGACCTTAAGTGAATTTCCAAAGATCACACAGTGGATCAATAAGGCTAGGACTAAATCCAGGTACCCGGACTGAAGTTGTACACATAGCAACAAGCTAGCTATGTGATCAAGGAGGAGCTACCTTTTAAATACTAAGAGACTGGAAAATGTAGGGTCTCCTCACTCTGAATTCCCCAGTCTTCTGGAAATCGGTGAAAAACCTGAGACCTCTGTCACCACATGATCAGTCCACAAAGGGCAGGGCCCATTTTAGGAGGTGGGCTGGGCTCCCAGCACCCCACAGACACCTGGAGTGCCAGTAAAATTACCCAAAGCCAGAGGCTTGAAGTGGAGAGAGGACTGTCCTGTTGCCTGTGTCTCCTTCCTCCCAGCCTGTCCCCCACTTCCACAACAACCACCTTCCCAGCTCATCTACGACAGCACATCTATCTATTCCCACTTCTTTCTTTACAAATGATTCAAGCGCAGGTGATTTTCCTCTTGCAGAAGCAAAAGGGAATGTTAGAGGAACATAAATCCAGAGAGAAGGGGAATAGGTCAATAAATAAAACACGTGCAAACAAAAAAGCTGCACATGTGGTTTGCAGGCTGAGGAAAGAGGTCGGGGGAGGGGGGCGTGCTGAATTCCAAACACTTGAGTTTGAGTCTTCACATGCATTTTTCTCTTCTTGGATTCCGCTCTCCCTCTGTCAGGATAATGGTCGTGTTGCTTGTAGCCAAGCCGACACAGGAAATCAGATACTTTGTGTTCCTATAAGTAAACTTCCCAGAGAGATCACACATCTAGAATTAAAACACTGCCACAAACTATTGGGAATTTCGGATTGTTACAGGGGTAGTTAAAGGACTGCAGTAGCAAAGATCAACATGGCCAAATTTTGGCTTTGGAGAAGAGGGCTTTGTTTTAGACATCAAAGGTAAGGCTCTCAAGTCAATTTATGCTCTGCTGGGTCGAGTCAGTCAAGATACAAGTTAAAGTCCATATATTTCAGTGACAAGAATGAAACGGTTATGTAAATACACAAGTATTAACATCAATCTGTATTAAATTATGTAAACATGTACATCTTCTGAGGTCAGTACACAGATCCTCTTCTCTTCTCTCAGCAGAGCTCTACTGAAGCATTGCTCGAATCTGTTTGGAAGTTGATTCATCATTCAAGTGCTTGGTAGTGAACCTGGAGGGACAGAAAGCGACGGGGCTCAGCATGTGAACAGTGCTCGGCCAAAGCTTCATGATGACTCTCGGCCCATCTTTACCCTGAGAGACAGGATGACTATTTAAAAACCAAATGTGGGCTCGTTCCTTACACAAATAACCACATTTTGATGCCCAGTGTATTTTCGGAAAGATTTAATATTTGATTCTTCTTCCCAGAGGAATTTTGGATTGTGGTGATTCCAACCATTAGACCTTTTATCTAATCAGATAAATACACGGAGGAGATAGTAGCCGTCTCATCTTCTGGGTGTGAAGGCGTGCGGCATCTCAGCTGTCTCGACTCCCCCTGCTGAGTTACAAGTTTCAGAATGTGGCTCCCCAACCCAACATTCCCGGGAAACCTCAATGCTGAAGGTTTTCTACTTTCCTGGGAATGCTTATGTTCACTGCCACCACAAGGGGACCCGAATGCAGGTAAACACACCAAAAAAAAAAGGAGCAGAGCAGTCTCCGATGTCACATTTACCTGGCACAGGCAGGGGGTCCGGAAAGGGAGGGGAAGGGGTTAACATGTCATCAAACCCTGCTAAGTCCCAGGCACTTTGTGATTTGGACTCAAGTCTGTCTGCCTCCAAAGCCACTCATCACAGTATCTACAAGACACCACAGATGCCTGCACTCGGATGGGACTCACTGCTCAGTCCGGTGCCCTGCTCTTTACGAAGCCTTGCTCAACTGAACGAAGTTGGAAAGTTAAAAAAAAAAATCAGACATCAATGTCTTACTGTGTATGGGAAGCCAGCGTGCCATGAAATGGGCACCAGTGGAGAAAAGCTTGGTTCATGCACGGAGTCTGGAAGGCTCCTCTTTTAATGTTCCATCTGTTCTGAAGGATGATGACCTAGCAACTCCACAAAACAGCACTGATCTCAGTTTTATTCATTAAATGTGTGGCTGTTTCTTCATTTACTAAATGGGGGTGACAGATCACCTCCCCTCTGTGAGCTGTGATAATGAGATGAGACAACGCACTTGGGAGTGGGGCATAAGACATGAGCGTTGTACACAAAAGACTACTGATCCATTCCATTTGTGCTTACGGACCCCTTCCTGCATGCACAACAGTGAGTGGGACTCGGGGAAATCAAAGATGAATGAGACAGCGAGGACCCGAAACCTTCCAGATTGCAATCCAGCATTGGAATGATTCACGTGGTAGGATGAGTCAACAAATTCCTGCCCGTGTGTCACGGCTAAAAAATAAGAACGCCTTCTCTGGAATGAATTAAGCGCATGTATCCTTGGAAGAGAGGCCGAGGGGGCGTCAGCTGTTAGCAGGGAGAAGCCCAGATGAGCCACAGCTGTCAAAAACTTGGGCATCCAGACAGGGTCGAGCAGGTCCCCCAGGGAGCTTTTCGAACACAGAGTGGATGCCCGTGTCCCCACCCTCGAGACTCTAATTCGTTCGGTCAGGTTGGAGCCTGAGCGTCAGGGTTTCCAAAAGACACCCACGGTTCCCAGATACAGCCAGGGGAAGGGGAAAGGAAGACTGGGGAAGCATCTTCTGCTGAGTCTCCACTCACCACAAGATGGCGCAACGTGGAGTGAGGCTCAGGGCCTGTGGGGTGACCAAGACCCAGGGTTAGGTTCTAGCTCAGTCCTCTGCTGTGTGACTTTGGGAAAGTTATTCGATTCCCTACCTCTCAGTTTCTTCTGTCTGAGAAAAATGGTGCTGACTT
Organism: Taxidea taxus jeffersonii; assembly: GCA_003697995.1. Lineage (NCBI taxonomy): Eukaryota > Metazoa > Chordata > Mammalia > Carnivora > Mustelidae > Taxidea > Taxidea taxus. Next base: position 4,049 of record RCUC01143178.1, on the reverse strand, counting down.
CAACTGGTTGTTGGCAAGATTAAACGTGTGAAGACAAGCCTGGTGCTCCAGCGCCTGGTCCCTAAGAACATGGGAATCTGAAGGCTCTCCGAAGGGTCTCGGGGCTGAGGCTTACCTGAGGGCATTCAGCAGCCCCTCCACGCTATCCGGGGCCTGTTCCTTCAAAACTTTTATGCAGCCTTTCATCTGTGAAGAGAAAGCGCGACATTTTGTGAATAGCCTAGCGACTGTGTCTGTGGCAGCGACCGCTCACACTACCGCCGGTCCCTAGTCAGATCGCGTTGTTTCTGCCCAGAGACATGAACGCAGAAACGCCCCACAGACCTTCCTCCTCCCTCAAGGAGTTGCTCCTCAGGGCAGTTCTCCAAGTTGTGTATCACTTTACTGTCTAACACTTAACATTTTCCTTTCTTTCTCTCCCCTCCTTCTCTCCTTCCCTCCCTCCCTTCCTTTTTCTTTCTCTTCTTTTCCTTTCCTCTCCTCTCCTCCCCTCTCCATCCTTCTTTTCCTTCCTTCTCCCCTCCCTTCCTTCCTCCCTCCCTTCCTTTCGACACAGCTAAAGATCATCCAAACAGGAAGGGCTCTGTGTACCTCATTACCTTCAACAAATAGAACTAAATACCACCTCTTTGTGCTCCTAACAGCACGCTGGCATTCATCAGAGGACCTTGGAGATTTTAATGCCTGGATTATTTGGGCTTCCTCAGCAGGAGGGGACTGGTGAAGGACAGGTTAAGAATATGAGGGGCACCTGGGTGGCTCAGTCAGTTGGGTGTCTGCCTTCGGCTCAGGGGATCCCGGGGACCTGGGATCGAGCCCCGCATCGGGGTCCTTGCTCAGTGGAGAGCCTGCTCCTTCCTCGCCCTCTGCCTGCTGCTCTGCCTACTTGTGCTCTCTTTCTATCTCTCTGTCAAATAAGCAAGTAAAATCTTAAAAAAAAAAGAAGAAGAATACGAGCCATTTGGGGGTGGATGGCTTGGGTTTCCTCCATCCTTGTTTATTTAGTACCTGCACGAACTTGGGCAAGTTTCTTAGTTTTTTGCATCCTTGGAATAAAATTTATTCATAATTTGGGAAGTGTATGAAAACTAAGTTTACACAGATCACATTATATTATGCATATCCTAGAATTTGTTTTTTGACAAGGAAGTATCTTCCTGCAAAAAATACAATTGCTCAATTTATTTATTTATTTAAAATTTCCTGTATTCCTTTTATTTTTTTTTAATATTTTATTTATTTATTCGACACAGAGAGATCACAAGTAGGCAGGGAGACAGGCAGAGTGAGAGGGGGGAAGCAGGCTCACCTCTGAGCAGAGAGCCCAATGTGGGGCTTGATCTCAGGACCCCAAGATCATGACCTGAACTGAAGGCAGAGGCTTTAACCCACTGAGCCACCCAGGTGCCCTGCAATCGCTCATTTTAAACTCAGATGTTCACGTGCTATATTGAAACTGGGCAGACCAAGGGCCTCTTTTATGACGGTCTCCTTCAAATACTTTCTGTGGGACTACTTCTGGTATGTAGGAAGTTTTGTCTTATGGCCTGATAGACTCTGGTAGATTGAGGAGGTAGCCAGAAGCGCAGGGTTGAGAATCATTTGGGGGTCACATTATAGGCTCATCAAGAAAGAATGTCATGGTCCCTCAGGGATGTCTATCATGGGTGCAGGATAGCAGATGCTAAAACATGCCCAGTGTGTGCCATCCTGAGGCTGCTCACTTCCAGGAATGGGCTCCCAGCCGAGGGATATAGAGATTTGGTCGCTTTCCCAGTGGAGCTCATGGTCTAGTAGAAGAGATCCTCAAGGTTCTCTGGTAAGTGTCCATATTCTATCAGGAACACAAAGAGCCTGGCCTTCTGGAACCCAAGAATGGCATCTTTTCTGTCAATGACCCAACCTTTCTGGGCCTCAGTGACTTGGCTCTGTTGATTCACTGCTCCAGGAGCCTTCCTCCTCCCCTCTATCCACTTGGGGAAATCCTAGCCCTTCTCCAAGATCCACCTCAAACATCACCCTCTGTCTCTTCTCTAAGCAGAATAAGCTTTTCCACCATCTGGGTTCCCAGGGTACGTTCTTTTTAAGTGCATGTAATGAATGATATGCATCTCAGGGCTTCACAAATAATTATTTGTTTTTTTTCACAGTTGATGATACTGGAAAGATGTGTAAGTCCAGTGCGTGTAACTGCTGGCTTAGAAGCAGACTGGTGTCTGAAAGTGCCCCTTTATGGTATCAAAGAACATGGCCCATCTTGAATATGTGTTGTATTGGATAAGCCTGAAACTTTCTTAGAGAAACATGCACAGTTCAGTATGAACAAGTTTTTCCTAGTGAGACCGAGGAACAAATAAGATTTCATGAAGACTCTGGGTGGTTAGATGTAACATTATATAATAATTGTGACCTCAACAGAAAGATTCAGTAAATGACCAGCAAGGACAAGCTTTTAAAAGGCTAGGGATACAAGCCATAGTTGTCCCCTGTGTATTTTGAATTGCTGACTCTTAGGTAAGTTGACAAGTGGCTCTGGTCAGTGAAAATGTCCTGTGGGTTCCAAGTGATAAACTCAATCCACACTCAAATGATGTCCATGGAGTTAGTAATAGAGTTATTTACATTTGATCCATAGTATGAAAATGTTCAAGCCTCACAAGGAATATAGTAAAAATGTTCAATGGTCTGAAAAAAATTCTGTAAAATACTGTGATGCAAATTTTAAAATAGTAATTACAGCAGGGGGCTGATCTGTTATGTACACACACACACTTGCATCTGCACAAATATCCACATAAAAGGAAGGGAGATACATATGCTGCCATATTGACCATGGTCATTGCCTATGGTAAGGTTTCTATAGAAGACACTTTCGATTTTCTGTATTTTGATTTCTCAGGTTTTCCTAATTCTTTTATACTAAATACTTTTTCCCTTGATAAACAGAAAAATAACAAAGTGATATTAAAAAAATAAAAAAAATATAATGAAGACTATGAAGAATGATGACTAGATGATTAGCTGTGCTGGGAAGCCAGACCTTCAAAATAAGTAATCTAAGTTCACTGTAAGTGGTAAATTTCCTTGCGGTCTTCAGACTTGTGGTCCCTCTGGGCATGAAGACTTTCTGTCTGCATTGTACTAAAGTATCAGAGACGCTGTTCTGTGCAGATGAGTGAGAACAGAGTGTGCCTCCCAAACTGAGCACGGTCAGGAGTTAATCCCAAAGGGGTCTGCCTATTCTGCCCCTAGAAGGCTGTATATTAATGCTTGGGGTATGCTATTGGGGTGATGCTGCAGATGGGAGCTAAGGGATGTGCTTTATGCTACAATCAACGGAAGTCACTTGTACACCAAAACCAGGTGTCTTCCGGTTATGTGCATTCATTCAGCAAAACCGCTATGGAGTATCTATTGAGTGTCATGCTCTATGTCAGGTATGATGTTAGGCAGTAGAGCAGATGGTGGGCGTACAGATCGTGATCTCGTCCCTTACAGACTCACTTGAAGTCTATGAGGGAATCAGAAAATCCAAAATGGTAAGTGGTCTGGGGGCCAGAGAAGGAGGGAGTTCCTGATCACAGAGGGTATGGGAGATGTGTTCCTAAGTGAGGTGACATTTGTGGATTGGTTTAAAGGAATCCACCCATCAGGAAGAAGGGAGGGTCTTCTGGGCAGGGAATGGGGCTCAAGCATATCCCAATGACAAGAAAAGGCATGGCCATTGGAGAGAGCCACCAATGGGGAGTGGTAGGAAAGGAAGTTGGAATGTTGCTTGAAACATGACCATGGTGTCTTGTAATCCAGTCTCTCCCAATACTGTCTACTTTAAGACACATAAAACATATTAATATCTATATATTTGCATGGCACATTGGGTGCAGACGGAAGGGGCAGTTTGCAACTAAGTGACTATTCATGTCTGCTCTGCTCCCCTGCCGGCTGTCGGCTGTTGGGATCAGTGTCTCTGAGCTCCTGCCAGGATTGCTGATTGGATGTTTTGCTGTAAGAACATGGAAAAGACTGGATGTCTTGCTATGAGGACAGCT
>ML104904.1:15838-28350 GCA_003697995.1 Taxidea taxus jeffersonii | reverse complement strand
ATTCCACTGGCCACACCTGGTTTCAACAGGACAGAAAGGGAGAACAAAGGTGGGGGTCAGGTGGCAATGGGCCCAGGAGAGAGGGACAGACATCTTGAACAGGTGATGCAGTTTACGACAGCGTTGGTGGCAGATTTGGGGAAAGGAGAAAGATTTCATTCCTGTTAAAAACTTTCTATATTGTGTGTTTGACATGCTTGGATCCACTCTGTTGCTTCATCTTTGGAATTATGGGAAGCTTTGTAATGGATATTTACTAAATAATTAGTAGGTTGATTTTATAACAGACAGAAATGCCATTCTCCATTTTTATATTTGACTGGCTTTTCCAATGGAGCCAACTCTATCTGGTGTAAATGGCCCTGTTGGTAGTACGGGGTTTCTGAAGGAAGCCCTCCTATGATATGTGAAATGCATGTACGTCCCGGCATGCCCAGCCCTATCTGGTAGATGTCGTCCCCAGGAAGACCCACGCTCAGTTCCCAGAGAGCTGAAGTCTACAGGTGCTTCACTGCTTGCTGGAGCGAACACGGATTTCCCATTTCCTATTTCTCGTGTGAGTTCCATGCCAGTTTAACAATCTAAACATCATGTGCCACGTGGTTCCCTAGAATCCAACCTAACCTGAACCTTGGTTGCCTGACAATGACCTGCCAGGTCTGCTGCTTCGATTCCTGCTCCTTCCTGCTGTGCTCCGTGAGCGAATGGAGAGAAACCGACTGGCATGAGGCATCTCTTGTGGGACTCTGCACGCAGGCACGGCCACCCATCCTTTGCCCATTTGTCCTGAGCGGGCTCGGTGGCTTGGTCTAGCCAGCTCGCAGTCATCTCCGTGGCCTCTTCTTAGTCTCCTTAGGAGCTGCCGAGGCTGAGCTTTTCCATCCTGCCCTTGAGGTCAGGGGTGGGAAAGAGCAGCGAGAATGAGAGCGTTGTTTTGCACATGGCCGGACATCTGCGTTTCTGAATCGCCCCGCTATGTGCGTGATGCAGCTGCTGGAGCTGTTTTGCTGAATGTGAACTTTGTCCACCGACGGGCGTCCAAATTGGTTTTGGATCCTCTGGAATCTAAATGGTCAGGCCACGTTTCTCTAATAAGCCTGGATGGAAGGCCGCACGGCTGGAGTCTTTTCCTGCTCCGCCTGGCCGGCCTTCCCGAGGCTGCTCCTTACCTGGGCCACCGCCCGCGTTCAGGGGAGCAGGAGGGCAGCTCCCTGTGGGACTGCCGCCACGGAGGCTTCGGGGCTCGTTGACTTGAGTGTAAGTGTTAGGGAGAGAGACTTTTCAGAGACGAGTCAGGGGAGGCACCAAGATCGGCGAACCTACAGGGACCTGGACTTGGGCTGCAGATGCCGCGGCGCGCAGACCGCTTACTGGAAGCGTGGCCGGTCGGCGACAGGGACCGTGGGCCCTAGTGCCGGGCTTCTCAGCCTCGCTGTGCACCGAGCCGCCTGGGGGGCATTTAACGTGCTGGGGCTGACCTCCAGAAGTTGAACTCAGTTGGTGGGGGGTGCGGGAGGTCGGGGAGAGAGGGCGCCGCATCTTCGGTTTTCAAAAAAACCCCAGGTGATTCTAATGTTTGGCTTGAGTTAGAAGCTCTCTTTTGGAGGTTTCCTTAGCTTTTGTTAAAACTACGATTTTCTGTCCAGCTATCCTTATTATAATAGGAGCAAACTTCTGTATGAAGAAAAGGTGTATATTTGGGGAGGGGGTGTTGGGAGAGAGGGAGGGTGGATTCTGTCTTCAGTAATAATAAATTAAAAATGCTGATAACGCTTGCTGTCAGTTATTGAATAGTTGTATTAGGCACTGTGTTAATCTCTATGTTAGCCCTATAAGATTAATATAATTATCAGTCACTGTTTCATAGATAAGGAGACCGAGGCTTATCGACATCATGCAATTTCCCCATGGTCATATAGCTCCTACGTAGCAGAGCCAGAACTTGAACATGAAGTCTATCTGACTTCAGAGCTCATCCTACTAGTTGGACCCCTAAGATGATAAACTGAAATATGAAATTTTGGATGAAGGGATGAGATAATCAGAAAATGAGATAATCAGAAATCGGATAATCAGAATAGAAGATTATTCTATTCTGAAAAAAGAAAAAACGGTATGTTTGGATGTCTTTCTTTTTTTCTCTTAAATACAGTATTTCACTTCCCAAAACCTAGGAACGTTCCAGGTAGGCAGCAGAACCCAAGGGCTTGCACACGGATGTGGGAATGAGGTGGCGACTTCTGAGTTTAGCCCGTCTGGGGGTGTTCCCCATTTGAGGAATGGAAATGGTTTCTTCTTATGGGAACTGACATGAGCTGTGGTGCCTCCTTGTGGTTTATTGTCTTGTTCTGATTGTGTAATCACTGGAGCGTGTAATACAAAATCCGGGTGTTTCTCATTTTGTTCCCTGGAGAGGAACAACCTCTTTGTTGTTGTTGTTTGTTTTCCTGAAGGCTGGTAAATCTGCGTACTTACTCCAACTACCGCATTAATCCTTTAATGCCTGTTAAAAGTCCAGAATGGTCCCAGGCCCAGGCCCTTAGAAATTCCACCACAGGTTCCTGGCAGTCCTGTCCCACCCCATACATTTGAAAGAATGCTGCAGATCGAGGCACCCGGTAAATATTTGTTAAGTGAGGGAGTGAATGAATTTTGCAAATGTGGGCCATGATTGAAACAGTGCCTTGCATGTTGCTAAGGATTCCTTGGGAACGGAAGAAGGTCTCAGTTTGTTGGTAAGCTCCCGGTTTCTGCCTGGGGCCACATCATGTGTTCGCCAACTCCTAATTGCCTACCTGCGAGACCTTTCTGTACGAAACAGAGCAGTATTAATAGGCTTTCAAAAAACCCCAGTCACCAGCCTCTGCTTATCTCTCGTAGCCTTGATGAAAGGATCTGATTTTTTCTTCGTTCAAAGCAGCGTCTTTAGTATTTTAAGTTAGAAAAAGTGCAGAGTCCCCGGGGCACCTGAGGAGCGGGAAGGGAAGCTACTTGACTGCCCGTGTGACAGAGGAGAAGCCCCACTTTGGTGCCATCTGGCCGTGGATGGTTCTGGGGGGACACCTGGATTGCTCCCTGCTCCCTCTGTGAGTTCGAATGGCTGTCACCTAAGTTTGAAAGGGACAGTTAGGCCTGTGTTCTTGGGTCTTTAGCCACACAGCATGAGTATTTTTAGGGCTCTTCTTGTGTCAATCTGATTTCCTCTTGAGGGTTTAACACATGCAGCCTGCACTGGAGCGACTTTGAAACAACTCTCAGGGTGGTGTGTGTGGGAGGGGTTGCATCAGCGCGAAAGCCTTCAAGCAGTGTTTTTTCTCTTTCTTTTTTTTCTCTCTTTTCTTTCTTTCTTTCTTTTTTCTTTTTTTTTTTTTTTATTGCTAAATATCCAACAGGCTGAACGGAGGAAATTCAAGTCTAACCCTGGAGAGACCCCTGTTTAGTCATCTGTCTAGACAGACGGGTTCATATAATGGGCCTCTCTGTTTCTTTTGCTTTGTTATAACAGACGGTGGTCCTTTCCTTTAAAGTTGTGAAGATGTCAGCCTTTGGTTTTTTGATCCTAACCTACTGTTGATAAGCCAAGAGAGTGACTCACACACGAGCCAAAGATGACTCTGGAGTGTGACACTCAGTCCATGATATAATAGAAAGAAATACAGGCTTTGCCTGAAGGAGCCCCGGATAAAATACTGACTGTAACATGGGGCAAGTCAGCTACCTTCCCTGAACCTCATCTTTCTCATCTCTAAAGTGAGAACTAACTAGGGGTGTCTGGGTGGCTCAGTCGGTTAAGCGTCTGCCTTCTGCTCAGGTCTTGATCCCAGGGTCCTGGGATGGAGCCCCACCTCCTTGCTCAGCGGGGAGCCTGCTTCTCCCTCTCCCTCTGCCCCTCCCCCCACCCCCTCCCTCCTGCTCCTGCTCACATTCTATTGCTCTCTCTCGAGTAAATAAAATATTTAAGACAAAAATGAGGACTAATTTTTTAAAAAATCTCCTGCTTAATGGTCCTTTCCAAGAGAGAAATTAATACATACAAATGCCTGGCACATGGTAAGGGCTAAATAAACCATCATCCTATCCATCCATTCATTCATTCAATTCAGGGTAATCGGTGAAGTCTTTAACTTTCTAGCTTTTGTATATGGAGAATTACAAGGAAACCAGAAATTCTGGCCCATGTTTTGAATATCAAATTTCCATACATTGAGAAAAGCAAGTAGCATTTTTTTTTAAAGCCTAGGAAAAAATTTAAAAAGTGTTACCGATTTTTTAAGAGGAAATAATATCGGAGGTATTGTTTAAAAATTGATGGAAGAGTGTAAGGCAGAATGACATTCTTTGTCTTCTCTGGAGGACTTAAAAACTTTCAGAACTGGCCTAAAAGGACTATCTGTGTTGGTAATTATTGCTACAACTAAGTGGGTCCCTCTGCCTCCCTTGTTATGTCTCTTGAATTCTTGCCGGTATTGTCCCTGCAAATACTGATGTGGAAAATTTTATTTTATTCAGTTTAATAATAATATACTGAGCATATATTGCCTCCAGCGTTTGGTGTCTGAGCCACACAGGTGGATAAGAAATGAGATAAGTGGGGATGGGTCCCTCCTGGAAGAGGCAGCGCAGATGGCCCAGAGAAGGGCGCTGGGATCATACCAGCCCAGTATAGTCAAGGTGGGGCCATTTCTAGTTCCATGTGTGGGATTAGCTGTGTTTCCTCTTTAAGCCTCAGTTTCTTATTTTCCATTAAGATGGGATAATCCTGGTGGGGACAGTAGAGAGGATATGCCCCTCAAAACAAGCCATGTTGACTTTGTTGTTGTCATTGTTGTACTGTTATGGTTGTATAATGCCTGCCCTCAAGTAGCTTGCAGCCTACTTGTGGAGACACATTTGTATACTAATGACCCCATACAAAGGAGGATCCTAGAAAGCTGTCGAATGATATTCACAAGCAAAAGACAATGGGAGCACCAAGGCAAGGTGGTTGGTTCACAGAACCTTACCTTTTAAGAGCAGTGACCCAGAACGTACACAGAACGTACTTGAGCAGTGGATGACCATGGCCCTACAGTGGAAAGGGGAATAGAAAAGTCAGCCCATTCTTGAGCTGCTGAAGGACTGAAGCAAATGGGGTCTATGTTGATGGCAAAGCTCTTCGCGTTTCACAGTATGGTTAGTGACGTTCTCCTGCATTGAGATTCCATTAGAGCCCAGTGCTATACGTGGCCTGTGATATGGTATGTCTGAGTCATGTCTCTTTCAAGAGAACTGTAATCAATAAAAACCCCAGTAAAATGTGGTTAACCGCAAGGACATCCCTCCCCGCCAACCCGACCCCCCCATTCAGCGCTGTGATTCATTCAGTTTGGTGCTCCTCCCCTCATCTACTTCGTATTGAGAGAGACTTGGGCTTCTCAAGTACAGAGAACAGGAATCCTGTTTGGGTGCTGGGTGCCTGCCCATTTGTGGAATGGCTTGCCCCTGCTGACCCCTGGGGAAGCCCCCTAGACCCCTCCTGTACCTTGAGTGGCCGTGGCAGGGGGAGAAATTCTGCCCTAGATCCTGGGGATGCAAGGTAGATGCCTCCAGAGGATGCAGTGTGAGGCCCCAGAGGGTCTTACTTTATAAAAATTCTTTCCGTCTCTCTCACTGCTATGGCTGGCTTCTTCCGGTACCTTCTGTAAAGGGAATCCTAAGACGAGGCCCCCCTGTTAGCCACCATCTCCTTAGTTGTAATTCATTACGTATGCTGTAGTGCTTTTTCTTTCTTTTTCTGACAGAGAAGGGACCTGTGGGAACAGCCAGGGTTGTGGATGCACAGGCAGGAGTGGAGGAGGCGGGGGGTGGGGAGAAGGGTAAGAGAGAAACAGGTGTAGAAACGGCACCAAGGTAGCCCTCACCTACTTGCTGTCTGGGCCCGTGGCCATCACTGGCTGAAGCAGCACCTTCCAGGGCCTTCGAGCCAAGGGGTGTCTGCCAGCCCGTTCTAGCTGTCATCCTGGCTGTCCTTGAAACATGACCTCCTGTCGCCCACAGGGGAAATCGGGCCTCACTATTGCCTTTAATTGTAAAAGCAGACCAGGAGAGTGTGCTGCATTTCCTCGATTCTTAGGAAAACGTGGCACCTTTCTTTGTTCCTACCTGCCCTTCAAAGTCCACTCTCCTGTGCTTTCTCATGGTGGCTGTCTGGGAGGAGGCTTCATTGAAAAGTTCTGAGGTTAGCTCTCTGGAAGATAAGAGGAAGCCAATTGAAAATGGTATTATTATTATTTTTTTCCTGTTCTTACTACCAAAACAAGTTCAGTCCTGACATCTGAGTTGGTGAAGTCTGCGTTTAAATCACTGACCACGAGATAATCTAAGTTTACCACATTCCTCTCTCCTTGCTCTGAGTTCGTGGAAGAAGGTGGGCCTAAGTAAGTCCAATCGCATTTAGCTTCTTCTACCAAAGGAACAAGTTATCCTTTGCTAAGGACCTTCGTCTACTGTCTTATTTACGCTTGGTATCTGGTCCATAACAATAATATTCGTTACTTATACTTGTGTAGAGCTGCTTAGACTCTAAAGATTTTTCTAAGCACTTCAGAGATACTGGTTCATTCGATCCTGGCAATAATAGGTAGGTGTGATTATTGTCTTTATTGCACGTAGGAGGGAATCAAGGCACAGAGAGAGATTAAAGAGCTTGCCCAAGGTCCATAGCTGTTAAGAGGTAGAGCCAGGACCCGTAGCCATGAGAGCTGTCACCCCGTCCCTTCACTGGAAGCTCAGGTCAGTCACTGGTCCTGGGGCACAAAAGCAGCATCGTGACCAACACAAACTCTGGAACGAAAGTTGCTGGGGTCTGTTTGTCTGGGGAAAGGCAGTCCCCTCACAAGGAGAGTCCACCTGGCCTAAAATAGATAAACCGTTCACGTGGATCAGAAACCCGTGTGGTGCGTGGATAGGCAGTACTCCTTACGTTCTGAGCAGAAAAGAGCCACCAGCATGCCGAGTTCTCTTCAGATGGCTTAAAAAAAAAAAAAAAGAACCCCTTTGATTAGCAAACAGTACCAATGTTTATAGACTTGGAGGATTTTTTAATATCTTTATTTGAATTGCACAAAGCAGCCAAATGTAGTTTGGCCCTGGGCTGCAGCGTGTATGTGTCTGGGCGCCAAGAAGCAATTGCACTCGCCTGAGATGCCAAGCATTCCAGACCTGTTACCTTGTAAGTGTAATATTTACCAGATTTTTGCTTCATCTGGAGATGAAGAGCAGAGCTGAGCAGCGTGCAGGCAGGGCGGGTGGCTGGGGAGGGAGCTTGGTGCTCAGAGGAATCGCTGGATGAGTGGGTAGCTGGGAAGGTGAACAAACATTTGCCAGAAACAGCCCTTTCGCTGGCAACTTGGGATCCGGGAGGAAGGAAGAGTGGCCAACACGTTGGGGTGCCTGGCCCATGCCAGGCGCAATGCCCCGTGCTCCCGCGTTCCCCACCCTCTGTTCCCCCCAGGGCCCTCCGAGGGAGACGCTGGGTCGTCGTCTCCATTGTACAGATGGGCAAAGTGTGGTTTCAAGGCTCAAGTGGATTTCCCCAGGTTCTGTTCCAAGGTCTGTCTGGAATTTTACTGGAGTGAGGCTGGGAAAGAGCGAGGGAGGGGCACTGTGGAGGGGGGTCCAGCAGCCGGAGCCCTACCCGGCTCCTCTGTTGGCTCTCACTTCCTCTGGCCCATGCAACCGCTGGGCCTTGTGGCTACTAGTCCCATTTTACGAATGAGGAAACTGAGGCCTAACCAGGTGAAGAGCTTTTCCGGGAGACCGGCTTTCCACGAGTCGACCCTGGGCCGGCTGAATCACAGCCCTGACGTCGCTCTCTGTTAAAGCAGGAGTCTTCGTTCGGCCCCTGGACCAAGATTACGAACAAAACCAGACCCTAAAGCTCTGGGCCAGCACAGCTTTTTCTGAGATGTTCCTCAAAGAGAAGGGGCTTGAGGCAGAGCTCCAGACAGCTCATATGGAACAGAGCTAGTCAATAGGTCAATAAACAGGGCTGGTAAATGAGACACTGTTATTCGGAGCGTGTGTGTGTGTGTGTGTGTGTGTGTGTGTGTGTACACAAGTGGGGAGTTGATGGCTGCAGCAGGAGACCATTATTCTCACATTGAAGAAGCAACCATTGCCAGGGAAGTACATGGAGAACGTCCCATGCTTTAGCTTCGTTATCTCTTCATCTGATGGGTAAATGGTGACAAGATCCCCAAGGTCAGCTAGAGGAGACGGAGAAAGCTGACTCTAGTTCTTTCTGTCCTTACCAGATGGGGGCTGCCCTTAGGGCCCCCAACAGAGCTATAATTTGGCAGGGAAGGGGGTGGTCAATGTGTGTAAATTAAGCCATCCCATGGGGAGCAGCCCTCCTCTCCCCCCACATGGAGGTGCTCAGGGCTGTCTTCCAATGTGGCTGGAAACAGAGGAGCCTTCTTGCCCCGAGGCCCCTCGAAAGAGCTTTTATTCTGCCCTGTGCCTGTTGGTTTAGGGGATTATGCTTTGGTTGAAACTCACTCAGAAAGAAGTATTTTTAGCTGAAGACGGAAAATTATAAAAGCAGAGGTCTGAACTAAAGCTCTCTGGTGAGTGTTGTCCATGGGAGAATGGTCACCCCCAGCACAGAGAAACTGGGCTCAGAGATCCATGCCAAGATTTAAGAAGGGGCCCCGATTCCTCGAGGTGCTTTGCTGATGCAGGACTCCTATGGGGACTGGCTGGAAGCACCTGGTTTCACTTCCAAATTCAAGTAGGTAGTTGGGTTTTTTTCCTCTGTGGAAAATCAGATTTTATTTTTTTTTCCCTTTACTGGCTTCCTGTACCACTGTGTCCTGCTGAACATCTGGGCACAGGAAAGTGAATCCATCATTTGAAATCTAAAAGCAGAAGAGGGTAGAGTAACTTGTCTGTAGTGAAACGGCCAGTGGTAAAGGAGTCAGGATTAGGGCAAGAAGGACTAGAGTTACCAAGCCCTGCTTCCCAAACGGGGTGGGAGGGAGGGCTGAGACCATTTGCAAAGGCTTCCTCTGGTCCCCTGAGGAGCTCGTGTGGTTGTGGGCATTCCTTTCCAAGCGCTGGAGGTGTGTGCAGGTGTGACATGCTGTTTCTCTTTTGGTCCCTCACTCAGCTTTTGAAGAGAAATGTTTATGGGTCTGAGGACGTGGTTCTGTGACACAAACCAATTGTAAATTGCTTTTCAAGTCTTTGTGGAAATAATGGGGTTTTTAAATGAGCCATAGGTTGATAAGGAATGGTGACAGGGAAGAATGAAAAGCAAAAGGAAAGGCAAGTCTCAACCAGGAGGAAAGAGAACCATGACAGAGTCTTAAACTTTTGGGTTCTGCCCTTGGATGTCACAGGAAAGCTGCAGAACTGGATTTATGGTGTAAACAGACGTTTAATTGGAACACCCTGAGCACAAATGAACCCAGGTTTAGACAGAACCTGAAATCTCTGTTTTTTCAGTGTATAATCCTCCTGGGATTTGTAAGTGATCTTTAGGTGGCTCCAAAATGCGAAGCTGGAAAGCATGTGTCTTATTGAAAACCATATCCTCTATTGTAGATATAAATCTACATGAGGGAAAGATGCGAGAATATTTTGAAATGCACGAATGAGAGTGTTAATTTTGTCCTTCGGAGGGCCCTTTCCTTTTTGATGGGAAAGCAGGTGGCTTGTGGGAAGGGGAGTTACGGGCTCCTGTTGGCTTCGTAGGCAACTCTGGAGTTCCTTGCCTGAACCGCTCATCTCTTTAACTGTGATGTTTGGGAGTATTTTGACTGAAGAATTTGAACAAAACTACATGTCAGAAGACTCACAAAATTTGTTGATCTGTTCCATGAGTCAGATTTCAAGGAGTTAGAAATTGCAACAAAATTAACCACAAGCTTCTGAAGAACTTTCTGTGAAAGGCATTTTCAAGTAAGAAATGTTGGCTTTGGATTTCTCCACCTAAAAAGGTAGAGAGTCAACACACACTAACAAGAAAGCACCACATTATGGATCCTCCAAGAATGACCAAGAATGCCTACCCTCCACCTTTTCCCTCATTTAGGCACCACAGAGTTTTCGTCATCCATGGTAGATTTGGTGGTGGTGTGACAGTCCTGTAGAGATGAGGTCTAGAGAAAGTTTATTTAAATAATTACAAAGTAATTCACTGGGGATAACCCCCTCCCCCCCCACCGCCACTTCCAGAACATCTTAATTCATTAAAAAAAAAAAAGGAAAGAAAGAAAAAAGGGATTAAATATCACTGGGTACTTCTCTTATTTTTAATGACCATCTTGTCATTCATTAGTTTGTAGGATTCAAAGTTACAGTCTTTCTCATGTAGATAATCAATGTCACCGTGTGTGTTAGAACAGAATTAGAATAATCAGAGAATAAACTGAGTGGGGAAAGTATGGCAGGTATGTGGGATATTTGCAAAGCCGAGAAAAGCAAGTACGTTGGCTACTTCTGCGTTACGAACAGGTTGTGTGTCACCTGGGCTCATGTCGCGTTCTGACGTGATGCACACGGTCCATCATAAGACACTCCTTGGCTAGCACCACCCCCGATTACCCGGGTGACCACTGATACAGCAGTATGTAATCTGCCTCAGCCTTAGTCTCCTCATCTGCAAAATGGGATTAAAATAGGATCTACCTCGTAGACACCTCCCGAGGCTTAGAGGAGAGGATGCAGGGAAGGCTCTTCGCTGCTGGCATTATTATTGGTGCCTTCCTCATTGAGAGGCTGACACTCCAGGGAGCGGATTTACCACGTGTTTGCTTCACCTTCTTCCTCCGTAAGCTCAGGGGCCATGGGTAGTCCATTCACATGCCTAGGGTCTGGTCAAAAAGGGACAGAAAGAGAAAACTCAGATCTGCTGAGAAGGATGGTTGCACTGACCTGTGACCTGCGAGGGTGACTTGTGGGGCCACTCAGTGAAACTGGGAGAACAAACAAGGCTCGGCCGCGGGTGTGTGGGGCTGCCCAGGTGCATGCCGAGGCCGGGGCAAGTCTCATTCATGGCACTGAGGTCACAGGGATCGGGTCTAACCATCCTGAGAGGGCCTGAGCTCTCTGCCTTGAAATCTGCATGAACCCTTCCCAGGGTGGTGAGTGGGAAGAGCACGTGTCAGGAGTCAGGATTTGGGTTTGATAAGGGCTTATTAGTACTCTCTAGTTCTGAGCTCTGAGCCTCAGTTTCCTTTTCTGCAAAGTGAGGGGTCTACCCCAAAAATAGTTTCCAGGGGATGAGATAAGGTAAGGTAAGCAAATGCTTGTGGTCTTTGAGTGACTGCCCCCGGGGTGTGTGGATAGCCCGGTCTTCTTCAAAGACAGTTGAGAATAAGTTTAATGTTTATCGCTTTGCATTGAACAAAACACATTCGTGAACATCATCATGTTTGAGCCTGACTAGGGCCCCGTGAAGCACCTACGAGTTGACAAGGCCCAGAGAGGTTATGGGGTCTTCCCCAAGGCAACACAGCTTCAGGGACAAATGGGACTTCTTACTAAGAAGTGATAGTCCTTGGCGTAAACCATCCATCCCCGCACCCAGAAGGCTTGGGAGTTTTTACTGAAGGGTTTTGATAAAACCACATGTCAGAGTAAGATCAAAGTCTCCTCCCTTCTCTACAACAGACAGCACTGGATCACAGGCTAGTGAATCGTACGCCAGACGTGTCATCGGCTGGTGGCAAGGAGCTGTAGCCAGGACCTGTAACCTAAACGAGGCCTTTTGTAAGTTCAGTCCCTGACCTCTTGGCGTGTCTGGCTCTTTCTCCCTCTGTCCTCTTTAGGAACATTGAAGATTCAAACTGCTAGACCCGGACTTGTTTGATAAGCTTCAGCACGGTGTCTAGGTCATGGGCTGGTGGCATTTTGAGGACATCTTGTTTTGTTCCTTAAGTCTGTCATAAGACTGCTCCCAAGTTACCAGCTTCTGTGGATAGCGGTGGCCCAGAGAAGGCTTTATTGAGCTTGGGCTGTTCTGGGACTTTCCATCCCCTGGTGGTTAAAGTACTACAGAGCAAACCTCTATCGGTAGTGAGGGTGGGTCATGGAAAGAGTGTGGACTTGGGGACAGAAAGACTTGGTTTGCGATTTCCAGCCCTTTTCTCTGCTGTCTGCACAAGTGACCTGCCCGTGTAAGCTTCAGTCCTTTCATGTATACCCTGGGAGCTGTAGGGAGAGGGGCTGATCCAGCACAGGGATAAAGAAGAGATTCTGTTCAGGAAAGTGTTTTGTAGGTTGTATGTGCATGTGGGAACTTCTAATAATGAAATCACTCAAGGCCTGTTTTTGCACCTGGTTTATATGTGGGTAATGCTGTGGGTCAGCAAATTCAGTGGATCCAACACTGGTTTTCTAAGACACGTCCTAGTGAATCAGGCTCACGTGTGCCCACTGGTTTCTGATTCTAGTAGTTGTAAATGGAGTAGGACAGGCAGATCCAAGGACTGTGCTGTGTGTGTGTGTGTGTGTGTGTGTGTGTGTGT
>ML104904.1:0-15438 GCA_003697995.1 Taxidea taxus jeffersonii | reverse complement strand
AGCCCGATGCGGTGCTCGATCCCAGGACCGCGAGACCATGACCCGAGCCAAAGGCAGAGGCTTAACCCAGTGAGCCACCCAGGCGCCCACATTTTATTTTATTTTTTAAAAATATTTTATTTATTTATTTGAGAGAAAGAGAGAGAGAGAGAGCATGAGTGGTGGGGAGGAGCAGAGGGAGAAGGAGAAACGGACTCCTGTCTGAGCAGGGAGCCTGACTTGGGGCCCGATTCCAGGACCCCGAAACCATGATCTCAGCTAAAGGCAGACACATAACCAGCTGAGCCCCTCAGGTGCCCCAGCATTATCACAGTTTAAGCCCAGAAATGAGCGTGAGTCCTTGCTCTCATGCTTCCCATGTCTATCAGGTAAACACGTTGAGAGGTGACAATAAAGCAAATATAATACAGAAGTGCCCCTGGTACACAAAGAAGGGAGACAGTGCTTCTGCTCTGGCAGAGCTGGAAAGTCTGCAAAGAGGAGGCACTGAGGCAAGACTTTCCAGGACAAGTAGGACTTTCATAGACTTTCCAGGACAAGCCCCCAGACGTGGCAGGGGCATGGGTGTGGTGGTGGGCCGGTGCCAGGCAAGTCTGGAAATAACAGGGTGCCCTTAGAGCAGGGTCCCCTGTGGTGGGAGCAGAGGGGAGGGGAGATGGCAGAGTGCCCACGAAGTTGGGGTCACAGCGTATGAAGCAAGACACGTTATGAAGTTGTTTCTTTGAGGTGATGGAGAGTAACTGCGGAGACTTCGCTGGTTGGAAGTTAAGAGATGGGAGAAGATGGTTAAGAACGGAAGTGGGCAGAGGGGAAGGGAAGGAAAAATGAAAGAAGCTAAAGTCAGAGAGGGAGACAAACCCCGCTGCGGGGAACAAGTGTAGGGCTGCTGGAGGGGACGGCGTCGGGGGGTGGGCTCATGGGGGACGGACGTTAAGGAGGACACTTGTAACGCGCACTGGGTGTCCCAGGCAACTGATGAGTCACTACATTCTACCCCTGAGACTAATAAGACCCTAGAGGTGAATTAAAGTGAACTTAAATAATGTAAAAAAATAGTAAATTTTTACAAAGAGAAAGAATGGGAGTGGGCTTGCTTGGTGGCACAGTGCCTGACCTGCTCGAAGAGGCACGCCAAGCTCCAGCAGGGTCCGAGCTTCTAACCTAAAGCCCCAGGCGGAGGCCGGAGCCGGGGACTGTCCCAGCCATGGGTGGGCGCGTGGAGCCCGGGCCCAGTGTTGTCTTTTGCGTGAGGGAACCGAGGCCTGGAGTGTTTGCTGGCGCGTCCCCCCAGGGCGTCTGAGTCTGCGGGCATCTGCTCTGTTCTCCCTCTTCAGGCTCCCTTCTGAAAAGCCCCTCCTGCACTGTCTACCATAAACCCCTTCAGGCCTGAATGGCCACAGCCCGAGACCCCGTCCCGCTTGACCTTTTCACTTCCCTTGACCAGCCCCCGCCCCGGACTTCTGAAAACACGGCGTGGTGGCAGGCCGGGAGGACAGCACTGGCTCCGTGCTGCCGGTCTCTCTCTCTCTGCCAAGGGCTTCCAGAGCTCAGGCATCCCTCTCCGAGACACCGAAGGGTGCTGAAGCCATGAAGTTCATGTCTCTGTCTCTGTCCGTCTAACCACCCCCCCGATGCCCTGCCTGATCACGGTGAGGCTTCCTAGAAGTGGATGGAGCCTGCAAGGCCCCCTGTGGGAAGAACCATGCCTCTGCGTCTCCCGCAAGATTAGAATCTAGAGTTCGAGGACTCAGTGCACCTAGAGAGCAGTGAGTGTGGGATTAGACACAAGGTTAATCCAGCAGAGCTCTGGAGAAGCCATGTTTGCCTCTTTGAGCCGCCCCTCACCCTCCGGCTTCCTACAATACAAGCATAATGTGTGGTCAGTGAGTTTAAAAAAAAAAAAAAGCGAAGGGATCAGCTGGAGTTTGTAAAAGTCCATCTGTGTTTGGGCTGCACCATGGCCTACCTGAACAGAATGAGCCTGGTGAGGCCATCTTGGGGGGAAGAGAGGTCACAGCTACAGCTGGTTCTCCACAGCCAGAGGGAAAATTCAAAAGTGCTGTCAACTCCCAGGCCATTGTGGACTGTCTTTGAATACCACTAAATGATGTCCTCCTTGAGGCTCATGATCAAAAAGCACCTCTTAATCTTTGTTATGCCCACTGAGGCAGCTGCCCCCACTGTGGAAGAAATCAGAGGGTTCTAAAGACATGGAGCATCTCCTGCTGAAACTGGGGAAGCTGGCTGTCCCCCAGCTTCTCTCTCATCTATAGGTCATCCTTAAGTACCAGTCACAGAGGTCATGGTAGACCATGGTCCCCAAGGTGGCTGCCCGAAATGACCATTGGTCCATTTCTCCATCTTGGCCCCGTCTCTGCGTTGTCACCCTCAGCCGGCTGAGGGAACGTCATACGGGAAGACGTTTTTGCTCTTGGCACTAGAAATAGCTATTCTCAGTAACAGTGAAGAGAAAACCCTTGCCCCAGACATCAGAGCAGCTGAAAGGACGGCGTGTTTATTTCCATGTCGCTATAGCTCTTCACGTGGGACTACCATGCCGGTCTCAAACTCAGTCTTCTCAGCCGGCTGTCCCTTCTCTTTAGGACCCGTGGCTGCTTTACATCATAGAGGGGACGCAGCTCCTAAGCCTGGTGTCAGGAGATGAGCATTAGATTAGCACTAAAAAGCCTGGAGAACCCTTTAAATAAAACCATTCGGCCTCTCCATGGTGGTTTCCCTAACAGTATAATGGGGATATTGCTACCTTGTTCGCAGGTTATTTGGCTCCAATGAAGTAATAGATGTGAAAGTGTGTTGTGCAATGCCAAGTCCCTCGCAGATGTGATTAGCATTCATTGTCATCACGACTTAGCTTTTTGAGAAAAGAATGCACTTCCTTCTGCTTTGTGGTACTGAGCACCTGTGACGCGCTAGTTGGTCCTGTCTTGGGTCTGGAGCTAGGACATAGGGGTGGGAAGGCAACGGATTTAGCCCCTGTGCTCATGAAAGTTACAAAGACCCCTTCCCCAATAGAGCCAGTGCTCCCATTGCCCCTCCTCTCATTGCCCGTCTTCCCAGTGTCTATGCTCCCAATACTAGTGTGCTCAGTACCTGTCCTCCCAGTGTCTGTGCTCCCAGTGCTAGTGTGCTCAGTACCTGTCCTCCCTGTGCCTGTCCTCCCAGTGTCTGTGCTCCCAGTGCTAGTGTGCTCAGTACCTGTCCTCCCATTGCCCGCCCTCCCAGTGTCTGTGCTCCCAGTACTAATGTGCCCAGTGCCTGTCTTCCTAGTGCTGGTGCTCTCGGGGCTGGTCCAGTGTGCATCCTGGTCAGGAAGGTCTAAAAGCAAACTCACCAATGAGTTTTCTTGAAGAGATAGATGTCTGCCGAGCTCTTGCTGGCTCTCAGCGATCTCTGATTTAGGGCTACCGAGATGCAAAGACACAGCTCCCTCCCTACTAAAGAGAATTCTCAAGGGGTTTAAGAGCCCTTGAAAAGAATTGCGAAGTTTCCCTTGTCCAGACTCCTCCGGCAGTGACTGAACTCAAGCCAGTATCCTGTGGGTTCTCTGCTGCACAATGTGTGTGTTCTTCACTAGTGACCTTTCATTCATTTGTATACACAAAAGCTAAATTAATGTATTCAGATGAGATTACGGAAGTGATGGTTTTCTCACTTTTCTGACACAGGAAAGCTTTTCAGATCTGTTGTCTAGCCTTTTAAAATGGTCTAATGAAATAGCTGAAATGAATAGAATACTATATGTCCATTATATCTCAGTTTTAAAAAGTCTAATGAAATCAATGCAAAATGGCAAGAAATAGGCATCAAAAAGGCATAACTCAGTCACGTAACCTGGCAAAAGTAATTCTGCTGACTTTAAGGTCCAGTAGGCTGTGCGTATGTAAGCCCTCTGCAGCCTTTGTAGAAACTCTCAGCTTTCTACCTTCTCCTGCTGAGTGTTTTCTTCTGCTTCTGTACATGGGTGGATACCTCTCTCTGCTTCTCTGGGACTTCTGTTTGCTTTCATCCCAACACATTTGAGAAGCACCAGCTTTCTTCAAAGAGCTCTTCTTTATGGGGGACTGAGGACATGCTTTTGAGGAAGTGGAGGAGACCCACCATCTGGGACTAAGTAAAAGGGTCTGTCCCATGTCATCTGCTCACTGGCCATGAGAAAATAGAACTTCTGAGGGCAAAGCTTCAGAAATCACCTGAGTTTTGACCCCTTCTCCAAAAGACTTCTGAGGGCGTCTGAGAAAAAACTCGAGAGAGCCCAAAGACAGAGCTTACGTTTTCCCAAAGAGGAGAAACTGTTTTTTTCCTTAAGAATTCTGTCTGTCCTCAAAATCTCTGTGCTTTCGGTCTTTGCGGGGATACAGGAGAAAGGGGGACAGGGTGGACTCACTCTTGGGATGTCCTGGCTGCTGTTGTCCCATCAGTTTTCTAGCCCAGTGTCCCTAAGAGCAGGTGATGTTTACACATTTTATATCCTCTCGGCACCCAACTCATGAGATTGATGCTACGCCGCGGGCCTTGCTCTTGGATACTTAAATAGAACTAACCATACTCGAACATTTGAAAGGACGCAGCTGCGGTCTAGTTCTGCCATGATGATTCTTTAAAGATTGTTTTTTCTCCTCTCACAAATAGTGGCCCCACCTTGAATGTAAGTTGCTTAGCTCCCAAATGAACCTGATTTCTTAAAACAAGCAAAGCACCGGAGGCTCCATTCCAGAACACGTTCACGCCACAGTTAATCTGGATTCCTATAATTCCTGTATGGCCCCATATCTTAATTGCCCATAGCTGTGTTGCCAGTACAAACAGGATGGGGGGAAGAGTACACGCCTTTTACTGAATACAGGAAAGCACCATCCTCTGAAACTGGAATATTTTTTGCGAGGTACTGAGTGACCATCTACCGAAATGCTAGTAAGATTACCCGCTAACTAAAAATTCCTTCCAAGCCATTCTGACTCCCTGCCATCTTTATGTTTGAGATTCAGGCTAGCATTTAGCACAAAGAACAATTCAGACCTTCCATTTGGTTTTTCAAGGAAGTGTATTTAGAAACTAACCCTCAGAGTGTTGGTTCGTAGAGGATAGGCATTCTGGGGTGAGGCAGGTTCCGGAACCTTCCTCAACCTTGTCCTATTGGCCATTTTCCTTGATGACTAGCAGTAGGATATAGCTAGCCTGCTGATCTGCTTTAGAAAGAAGGCCACTGGGCAAACAGTGACCCTGTGGCACCATGTGTAACTACAGGCCCCTTCCCCTGGACTTGGCTGTCCCCACGGAGGTGACGGGCACATGGGGGTGCCCGTCAGAGCGGAAGCAGCTCAGAGGAAGAATCTGTAACATGGATTCAGGTCTGTATTCACCCAAACAAAATTTAGCAACTTGGTTCATGATCTAGGGGATGGAAGGAAATATATACTAAGTGGCTTTCTGATTTTCAGATTTGGTCCTCTGCAATGTCATTTAACAAATGAATGCCCACGCTTAACAAATCAGATTACAAATCCATCTCAGCATATCTGAAATGAGGAATGAGGTCAAGTAAGTAGAGGCATTTGAACAGGGGTTGATCATTGTAAAATCTGCACCCCCAAAAAAGCCTCAGGGTATAAGACCTAAGATAGTAGCATCTGTAAAATAGTTTGTATGAAAAAGACCTCAGACTTGAAATGTATTATGCATTAAAAGACATAGAAAATATGAGTGCAAAGGTGAAAAAAAGAGAGTGAGAATGACACACTGTTGGGATGCATTAATAAAAGTATAAGTCCCGCAGGAAGGGAGGTGATAGTGCTACTCTCTTCTGCCTTGAGAATTATGTTCAGACTTGAGTGTCTGATTTTAAGATTGGAACAAAGAGGATAGCATGGAAGTAAAAGGCTTTCATGAAAAATAATGAAAGGAAGTAAGGATGTTTGCTTAGGAAAGAAATAGGGGTGGGGAGACATAAGAAATGGTTTCCAAACTTCTCAGCAGGGTCAAGCAGAAGGAGAGTAAATCAAAAACTAGACCAAGTGGAAAGGGCTGCAAAGCCAATCTCAGTGCAGCATAGGGAAGAGATTTTGTGCCACCTGAGCTGTCAGACATTATAGGAGACCAGCTACCTGAATTTTGAGTTCTCTGTCACTGAGGAGTTCTGGGAGAGATGATGGGATCTTCTCTTGTTGTAGAGAAAACTGCAGTAAGAAGAATTAGGTGCCAATGACCTTGAGAGAGCACCTGGGAAGTGCCAGGCAGGCAATGCCTTGAAGTGCAACGCAGTTTCAGGGAGACGGAATGTGGGCTGTATTCGTTTTCCTTCTCTCAAACTGGATAATCTGGACCATCTATTCCTTTTCATCTTTACTCACTCCCAAGTTATGAGTTTAATACGTGCATAATAACAGCCCCTGCCACTTGCTTAAATTGGTGAATAGCTTGCAATCCTAGCAGGGTGTGCCTTGATGCTTATTAGCTTAGCTTTAGGGCAGAGCAACACCAGATCGGCACAGCCCAAGTAATTAGGCAATTGCCTGACAAAGAAGTTAGGCCACAAGCAAGAAGCTTACAGCAAACACAGGGAGACGCTCACAGTACCAAACACGCAGTGGCCATTATGTGCATCACTGCCTTAATTTCAGAAAGATTAGAGGAAGATTTTCAGCCTGGTAGAGAGCACTATTAGGCATGTCCAGAATCTGCATCAGTCCTTCTAGAGCTGCAGGGAAAGGGCAGTCATTTCTGGAAAGGGGGATTATTGAAGTTTGGGGATATGGATGCTCTCTTCGCAGGGATGAGCAAGAAGGTCTCAGATTGTGCATTTGAAGCCTTCTTTTGCCAATGTTTGGTGTAATCCTGGGAAGGTTTTACTCCTCAGTTTCCCAATCTGTAGAAAGAGATTAAAAATGAAGCAGGCTTCTAGTCCATTAAGAGATTAAGGATAACATCCTAAATTTCCAAGTTTAACTTGGTGGCGAAGTCAATGCATGTTGCCTTATTTTCCTACTGACCTTGTTGGGAGCTGTTGCTGAATTCAAGAGTAGTTGTGTGGGTAACTACGTGGTGGGGTCGTTGCCCTCTTTAAATGCCATTAGTGGCCCCAAATTGTGACTGTTTGCCCCATTAGGTATCATAGAGAGACTAAAGCACAAATTGAAGAGAAGAGAGCAAGAGCAGAGAGAGAAAATGGAGCAAAGGAAGGAAAGAAGATAAGAATGGGAGAGAGAGAGGGATTGAGAGAGAGAGAGAAAGAAAGAAACCCAAGCCAGGAGCTTTACGTGCCTTAAAGAATGAGACAGTGATGGAGCGCCTTCAGAGGCCTGTTCCAACATGGGGAGGACCTCGCCGCTGGGAGGCCACTGGAAAGGGAGATGCTGCATTCACGGGACACCTGCCCACCGAGGAGGGTCCGGGGACCCTCACAGTGGCGCTCATGGCCTGTGACCATTCTCAGTTAACCACTGGCCTCCTAGCAGCAGGGCTTGGCCTGCCCTTTCCACAACCACTGATTTTGCTGCTAAAACCCAGCACGCCCTACACACATCGCCGGTCTAGCCCTGAGCCTGATGAGGGAGACACGTTAGAGGAATTGAACCAGAAGGCTTATTTCCATGTAGGTGGGGTTTTATGAGCCTGATGGAAACTTGGGAGCAGACACTAGAAACCCCGTGTCTGTCACAGTTCAAGAAGGCCGACTGCCAGGGGCCGGCCCCACTGTTATTTTCCTGCACGCACTCCGTGCGGGAAGGGGCCCAGACACTCTTGCTGACACTACGCGTGGTCTCAAATAGCAGTGAGAGGAAGGCCAAGTCACATAAGCCGATGCTGACACACTTAGCCTCACAGATGACACTGTCCCCGACGTGGAGACGCCCCCCTCCTCCTTAAATGGCAGATGCGCCGGTGCCGTGTTACATTTAATAGGAGGGATGGCCAGAGAGAACATCAGAAACCACTGATGCACTGTTTATTTCTCAGTCATTTTGGGTTAAATTGCTGTGACTTGAATGTCAGCCGTGTTTGGGATGTGGTAGTGAAATCAAATCCATAGCCCGTGGGCCAAGACAAATTTCAGAAAACCCCAAAACACAATTGTCTTGGTTTCTTGCTGGCCGTGTCTCTGCACACACAAATAGAAGCTAGTTTATTGCCCTCCGGCTGTTCAGTGGGTTGCTTGCCTTGCCGCACTCTGGGGACTGTCTAATGAACCCCAAATTACTTCCCTCAGAGCTGGGGATGGCAGGAGTGAGGGGCCGCGACACTCATTAGGGACGTCAAAAGTCCATGCCGGTTACGTGGAGCTGCACGGGAGGTGGTCTTTTCTGGGGCGGGAGGTGAGAAGTCAGCTCTGTTCATTCGAGGAGCACGGGGTAGGAGCCTATGGACGCCACGGGGATGAAAGCCACCAGGCACATCTGTGGCAGGGGGTGGGGCGTAGGGTTCTGGACCGTGCTGATGTTGGCAAAGTGTGTCTCATGGGGAAACATTCACACTGAGCAAGCCCCAGGTCTCCAAATCAGGGTCATTCTTTCCAGAAGTATCAGTGAAAATACTTGATCTCACGTTGAACTCTCTTGAGATTTAAGGCAAGGTCACGCTGATCCCTAGTTGAGAACGAGCCACTTCTCCATCTTGGGTTTTGTGGCAGTGCTCCAATGCCTGGGTCAGTATTTCTGCCCGGGATGATGGTCATGCCTTCTTGTTCAAGGGACTCCTTTGTGCAGAAGGCAGGCATTAGAGTAAAAAGCCAGAACTTCTGATGGAAGGGCCAGGCTTGCCTTGACCTTAGCCAAGAGCGAGTTCACTCTCCTTGCTCTTAATTTCTTTGTCTGTGAAATGGGGATGAAAAACATCCTCTGAGCAGAAATAACGTATAGGAAGCTGACATAAAATGGGAGGGGGTCATGGAGTAGAATTCTGAGGCTGCAGTGACTCTAGGCCATTCTTTTTTCAGGGTGTGGATGGCGGATGGACATATTTTCTTCATCCCTGGCTAGTTCAGGACCCCGAGTAGCGGGAAGGGAAGCCTGGCCAACTTCGTTGTGGTTGGACCATGGGCTAGGGCAGAGGCTCTCAGACCTGACTGTAAAGCAGAATCATCTGAAATCCTCCCTGTAGGTCTGGAATGGAGCCAGATGATAAGCATATTAATAAGTTCCCCCACCCCATCCCTAGGTAATTCCCATGCAGGTGGTCAGTGACAATCATCTAATGTGGGATTTAGGGGAGAAAACCATTTTTTGGAGGTTCATGAATGGAGAACATCAAAATGAGAAAGTTGAGCTCCCAAGTGAGCTGGGTGGCTGCCTAGTTCCACCCGCCCCCAGATTCAGGACACATCATTGCATCTTCGGTCTTGAAATGAATTCTTTGTGAGGTGAGCACTCCCAACCCTGAAAGGCAGTGAATTTTTAAAAACTCTTCTAAGTTATTATAAAAAAATTTTTTTTAATATGTTGAGCCATAGGACTCTCTGGCCCTTTTGGAAAATAAGAACTTTCCGTATGCAAGACCCTGAAATATTTGGAGTCTCTCTGGTGTCTCTAAGTTGTCTCCTTCTTTAAGCTAAGTGTTATCAGTTCCTTTTTAAGGGATTAGGTTTTCTGTTCTGTCTCTGCTTGAGAATCTGCTGAGGGGCTTAAGAAAGTCACTCTCAGTCCAATTAATTAAACCGTCTCTGGGGCTGGGACCCAGGCATTCATATTTTCAAAGTTCTTTAGTTTGAAATGTGGAGTCAAGGGAGACAATTAGTACAAATCATGGGGGAGTTCTGTTTTTCCATTACCAGAGTCTCCTGTTGCTGTCATTTCATGTTTTCTGTGTCCTACTCTCTTTTTCTCTCTTCTTTTCTTTCTTCCTTCCTTCCTTCCTTTCTCTCTCTTAAAAAAAAAGATTATATTTATTTATTTGACAGAGAGAGAGCAGAAGTAGGCAGAGGGAGAAGTAGGCTCTCCGCTGAGCAGGGAGCCCCATGAGGGGCTCCATCCCAGGACCCTGGGATCATGACCTGAGCCGAAGGCAGACACTTAACTGACTGAACCACGCAGGCACCCCTGTCCTACTCTTTTTTTCTATGTGTAATGCCTGATCAAAAGTTTGGATGCTCCCAGTAGATCACTTTCTTTCTTAATAAAAAAAAAAAAAAAGTTTAGATATCCTTTGTCTTAAAAAAAAATCATTCAAAACTATTTAATGAATGACTACTATGTTCTATGTACTTTCCTAGATACTTTGGATACTTCATTGAATAAAACAAAGATCTCTCCATGGAGTTTATATTCAAGCATCAGGAGATGGACAAAAAAATTAGACTAATAATTAGTATTTTCAATTTTAGTAGTATGTGATGATCAGTGCTTTCAAAAAATTAAAAAAAAAATCTCTCATAGGTGCTCCTTTGTCTTCTTGGTGGATTTCTTTTCTTCTTTTATTTCAGGGGTTCTTAAGCTTTAGGGAATGTACGAGTTGCCCAAGGAGTTTGATGAAATGCAGACCACCCCTACCCCACACCCACGCTTTGAGAACCCCCACTATGGAGGGCCCACAGCTCCAGTAATCACCAGGAGCCTGACTACTTGGTAAAGCCCCCACAACCTGTCCCCAGGAAGGGAGGACTAACTTGTATTTAAGGTTCAGGTGAATGGTGAGTGCCTCGGGCAAGAAGACAACCGTATTAGGAAGTAAGCAACAGACGAGGAGTGAAGCGAAGCGTTGCCTTTCTAAAGGCTGAGCTCTGCACATTCTCGGGGGTATTTCTTGCAGGCCCCCCACCCGCATTCTTTGTCAGAGCTCAGCATACTGGTCATGTTGTCAGACTTTCCTCAGGTGGTGTTTTTTTGCTGCCTTTTTTGGTAAGTAGTCCTACTATGAGCGTCAGAGGGGGAGGTGGAATAGCTTGACCCAGATAAGTCTGGTGAGAAGAAAGATTTCTCTTGGCCCCTTTCTGAGGCAGAATGCTGAGGGCGGGTGGTGGGGATTCTGAGAGAACTTTGGTTGACTCATAGGGACTCATAGGTAGAGTGGTTTTAAACTGCCGCAGTCCACTTAGCTGCTTCTGCTCCTTCTCTTCTCCTCTTCTAATTAAGTTAGTCAGGCGGTAGGAGAGTTTTCCCTCCCCGAGGATATTCAAGGAAACCCTGAGGACCACTTGGCAGCTTTGCTGCAGAATGAGGAGGGGGACAGGAAGGGACGTTTCTGAGGGGAAATTAGTGCCAGACCAGCGCTTCAAGGTTCCATCTGCTTCGTTATGCATCCTAACCACATGATTCAATGCATATTAGATAGGGAATTATTTAAAATCATTGCATAGATGGAGAAACAGGCTCCAAAAAGCCAAATAATGTCCCTGTTGCCATTAGCTAGCTCTGGATGATTTGGGATTAAAATTCAGATGGCCTTGAAGGTCCCACATGGCATTAAGATCCTATAGATTTCACTGTGCTGGGGCTAGCTATAAAACTGTGTGGGATGCACTTCCAAATGAAAAATGTGGGGCCTCTTGTTTAAAAAGCAGGGAACATATGCTGTCAAAGATTCTAAAATATAAAGCTTCTTCCTTGGCTCTGTGATCCCTTTCTCTCTCCTCTCTCTTGACCTGTTGCGGTGATTTCATGGGCTCGTTGGTGTCGTGCTCCCATGGGTACGGGGGATGCTCCCAGAGCAGGACCAGACTCATAGCCCCCGGAGCCCTGCCCTCTACCCTGTGCAGCCGGGACTGTGCAGCTGGGTGCCCGCGGCTTCCAGTCACCAGACCGATGCCATGTTGAGCCTGGCCTCTCCAGACTGCCACTCCAACCCATAGGATCGCAAACCTGCAGTGTGCTTGGTAACCCGGGTCAAGAGTGGGCAGGAGTTGCCCTCTGAATGCATTGCAGTGCTGTGAGCCTCGGGTGGAAACAGCTGCTGCGTTGCCCTGAGAGGGTTCAGTGGTGTGTGTCCGACCCCGACTCTCCCAGGGGAGGGTGGGGGGCCTAGAGGGGTGAGGGCTAGGGGGCTGAGGACCCATCTTAGGAAGGCCCACAGGTAACGAGGGATGAAATAGCTCACGAGCCAACGCTTTATGCCCCCTGGGCACATCTCATTTGTCCCATCAGACTTCCCTTCGAAAGCCTCAATTCACAGATGAAATTATTAAGGATTTCAAGATGGCGACTGTAGAGCATTAAACTCGAGTATGACAGTTTTCTGAGCATGGGAACTCTGTGTGACTGCCTGGTCACACATCCATGCCGCTGGCCCTGGGCTGTGATGAATCAAAGAACTGTATGTAAAGATTCCTGGACTAGAGGTGTTTACCTAAGGAGAAGATAATACATAATAAGCCATTATTAAATCATTGGAACGGATAACAAGTCAGTATACAATGCTTACATAAGTGGCTTGTGATTAAGTGCGTAATTAGGCTTCCTGTTCACTGTTACTTTGTAAAGTGATAACTAGTTAGATTTCCTCATTTTCCCCCCGTTCTTGTTCATTCCCCCAAATTTGATTCAGCAGGGAGATGTGGCCAGCGTTGAGGTGAGGGGAACACCACTCACCTGATGTCATTCTGGAATCTCCCATGTGCAAGATTTTCCCTGAGAAGCAGGCCCGCTGGAGAGAGCAGGGGAGGCGGCATAGCATCAGCCTGTGGTCTGATCCAAAGGGTTGCAGGAAAATCAATTTGATCGAACAAAAAAAAAAAAAAAAAAAAAAAAAAAGTGGGTCAGAAATGGAGAGGCAGGAGCCAACCAGGATGTGAGTGTGGGTAAGCTGGCAAAGGTCAAGCACAAGTACCTGACCACCTGGCCAGGGAGTAGGAGCTGGGATTGGAATTACAGAGGACTTCGGGGACAACTCCCATTCCAACGGGGGAAATGAGTTCTTGGAGAAGGCAGAGGAAAAAGCTCCATCCCTCCAAGGCGAAGTGGGTGGATTCGGGCTGCATAAGCCATTACATCCCCACCCGGCTGCTTTGCTGCTTTGGCGCCCCGAGCCCGCGGAGCAAGCCGGCCCTGTCCCCCGGCTGGGTGTCGATGGCCTGCTGTCGGCCCTGCCCACACTGTGCCTGCAGAAGCTTTTATGAGGCAAGGGGAGGGTCACAGCCCAGGCCAGAGCAATTTGCTGTGACTCTTCTCCACCCCCCCTAAATGCAGAAACATTTGCCAAGTCACTCAAGTTCCTCGGCCAGGCAGGGGGCTGGTGACCCATAGCAGATGACAGCAGGGGACAGATGCAACCGGCCCTTGGCAGCGGCCATCAGTTCTTTCTGGTCAACAGTCTTTATCGAGGGATCTCCTGGCCCCTTGTCCCGGAGCAGGGGCGTGGGGGAGGCTGCGGCTACCTCCTGGCCGGTCCCTTCGCTGTGGTTAGAGACCAAAGCAGCGTTGCTGTTGGGGGCTGCTCTGGGGGCCTCTCCTGGTGCCTGAGCTCCTTCTACTTCTAAAGCAAGACACCCCCGCCCCCAATGCAGATCTGTGTTATCAGGTCTTGAAACAGAACTAGCGGAACGGGTTCTAAGAGCTGGAGGGGCAGAGGGCCGTTCGCCAGTGCATAGGGAGCCGAGCAGAACAGCTGCACTTAACCATCAAGCTGCTCCTGTAAATATTTGCAAACGCCCCTTCAGAGCTCAAAAGCCTCGGACAGGATCATTGGACAATTTGCTTAGAAGAAGAAGAAACAAAATTGACCTCGTGGTCTGAAGCAGCCATAAAAAGAAAGAGTGAGTTTGGGCAGAAGACCAGAAAGGGGGAAAAATTGCTCAAAGTTTAATAAACACAAAAGAGAATAAAAATAAATCTCAAGAGCACTTATTTACAAACTCGATGGAGGGATGAGATTGGGGCGAGTGGGTGTGAAAGATGGGTGTTTGGGGAAGGAGAACTGGCCTGTGGGGCTTCCGCCGAATGAGGAGGGGAAAACGCGCTGAATGAGCTTTGCTCCTCGGGATGCTGCTTCCGAGCGTGGCTGAAGCTTCTGCTGTCTAATGGGGCGGCCATGGGAAGATGAATTCAGCCACTAGGCCTGTGGAAGGTTCTGGCCAGACTGGAGGGTGTAGGAAGCCAGAGAGCCTGGCTCCAGCCTGGCCCCAGCTTCTGGGCCTGGGCCTCTGCCTGTTTGCGGCTGAGCTGGTCAGGCCATGACCAGCTTGTCCAATCACCTGGCGGGGGTGAAGGGGGAGCATGTTCCAGAGGAGGGAAAGATCGATTTCTTCCCAGCAGCCCAGCGGCGACCTTTTCAAATTGCAGCGCTCGGGGGTCCAGAAAACCCGGCTGCTTGCAGGCATGCCTGTCCGCCTGAAAACTGTCCCCCGACTCCCTCACAGTTGTAATGCGCTGGGCCATCACTGTGTCCGCATGAATACTTTCTTTTCTCTAACACCTGGATGCTTTAGATTTTTGGGGGTTTTTATTTTGTTTGTTTGTTTGTTTCGGAGACTCCTGGCTCACGAGCTACAAAGCTTCCATTCACAAGGTCGTTTGGCAGTCAGGGTGCGGAGCGTGGCTGGGAATCCACCCCTTCCCCAAAAGTGGCTTTCTGGGAGTCCCAGGACGTGGGGAGAGGGATGGGGTAAGCCCCCTTGAGGGAAGAGTGCTGAGCTCTTAAGATCAGCAAATGGTTGCATGTTCTAGCTTTTTTTTTTTTTTTTTTTTTCTTTTTCTTTTTCCCAGTCTCATCATCAGGGCACAGGTTTCCCAAGAAATCATGAAAGGTATTTATTTCTATTTTAAGGTCGGCAAGATGGCTCGTTTATTTAATAAGAAGTTAGTCTTGCCAATAGCCAGATGGCCGAGTCTTTCAAGACTCCCACTGATGACCAACTATGCAAACAGGGGATGGTTGGTGAATTCCATGTGTGCAGGGGGCCCTGTCCTAGGGTTGTGGGATTCGGAGGCAGGAAGACCTGGCAAATCTGGTCTCTGCCCTCAAGATTCTTAAAATTTCACGGGGGGAAACAAAATAAACAAACATAATGCAGAAGTCATAAAAACACTTGTAAAAAGCCATAAACAACTGTGAATGATTATGTTGTAATGAAGCTACACAATCGAGAAGAGGGTCGACAGGACTGGGGCTACCCGATTTGGATGGAACATTCCGGAATAATGAAGGAAAGTTTGCAGAAGACCTGGGAGGAGAACTGTAGAAAAATCTGGAACAAGTGGCCTGCGCAGGGTACAGGCTCCATAAACGGGTGCTGTGTCTGAACTGCGTGGCCGGGATCGGGACCTGCTTGGGTTTCGTTGGTGAAGCTCAGGCGCTTGTTCAAAGGCAGTGGCGGATGACTGTGAAATAACAGCAAACCTCTAGCAACCCGTGAACTTGAAATTGTTGTGCCTCTGTGCGTTTTATGGGGCCATGAACTGAAGGCGTTAGGGCTGATTCTTCCTCTTTCTCTTCATTAGACGAGATAACCCGTATTTGGATGTTATTATTATTTTTTTTAATTCAAATTTTCTCACC
>RCUC01143175.1:0-17528 GCA_003697995.1 Taxidea taxus jeffersonii | reverse complement strand
AGAGCCGCCAAAAAGCACAAGGCATGTCAGCCAAACAGGAGCCTCACAGAAGTCCTCTGTAGATGTGCTTCATGGGAGCTGTGTAAGCCAGTGCCAGCGATGCCGGCCTCGGCAAAGGTGTGGGCCATTAGCAGGTGAGGGAATCTCCGAGTGCAAGTGCTACCGCTTGTCCTTGAGCTCTACCGGCACAGCCTTACCTAAGTAGGCTCAGCCAAGGCAACAATCCAGCCAATAGAGAAAAGAGCATCCTAGACATTAGAGGGCAGAACCTATTTGCTGTTTTATTTTATTATTTTTAAGGTGTTATTTATTTATTTGACAGAGACAGCAAGAGAGGGAACACAAGCAGGGGGACTGTGAGAGGGAGAAGTAGGCTTTTGCCAAGCAGGGAGCCCAATGAAGGGTTCGATCTCAAGACCCTGGGATCATGACCTGAGCCGAGGGCAGCTGCTTAACAACTAAGCCACCCAGGCGCCCCTATTTGCTGGTTTTTTTTTTTTTTTAAGATTTTATTTATTTATTTGACAGACAGAGATCACAAGTAGGCAGAGTAGGCAGAGAGGCAGGCAGAGAGAGAGGGAGAAGCAGGCTCCCCGCAAGCAGAGAGCCCGATGCAGGGCTCGATCCCAGGACCCTGAGATCATGACCTGAGCGGAAGACAGAGACTTAACCCACTGAGCCACCCAGGTGCCCCTATTTGCTGTTTTAAATGACCGTGCTAGAGAATCCCATTTGCATGGCAGAACACTGTAAATTGTTGACACCAGGGATGCCTGGGCGGCTCAGCTGGTTAAGCAGCTGCCTTCCGCTCAGGTCATGATCCCAGCATCTTGGGATCAAGTCCCACATCGGGCTCCTTGCTCGGCAGGGAGCCTGCTTCTCCCTCTGCCTCTGCCTGTGCTCTCTCTCTCTCTAACAAATAAATAAAATCTTAAAAAAAAATAAATTATTGGCACCAGGCACCAGTAAGCAAAGCAAATGGGACTGTAGCTCCATAGATTAGGGATCTATGGATTGGCAAAAGCAGAATTGTCAACTACTGGTGATGAGAGTTACAAAATTGCAAGCCTCTAAACCTTGCAAGAAAGCCACCATGCCTCAAATGCCACTCTTATGCAGATATGCCTCTGTGGATTTTCCTTCCAGACATGTCCTTTTTGGGAGGATTTCGTCCCCATCAACCTTAAGTTCAAATCTCATGGATTTCAGACAATCAGCGCTGTCTAGAGAAGAGGGAAGCCAGAGAACCTTCTCCCAGGTTTGTCTGGTTCTCTGACATTTCCTGGGGCAAACTACTTCCCTTGGTTCTAGAACCCTGGTTTTGCCAGGAGGAGCTATCCTTGGAGTCAAGGATCGGCCACTTTTCTCAGTTTCGTGTGTGTGGGGTTGGGGCTGTGACACCTGTGTGTGTGCCAGGAACCCTGTAAACTCTTGCAGAAGAAAGGCATTTGGGCATTTTCACTGAACTAACACCACTCCTGAAGCTTAAAAGGAAGGATGACCATTCTGGGTAGATATAGCTCAGGCATCTCCCAGAGCACAGACCTCAAAGGATGGCCCACAACGCTTTCAGGGGGTCTGCCAGGGCAAAATTATTGTCATTTCTTTTCTTTTCTTGAACCTAGTTTCTTAATAAGGGTAAGATGGGATTTGCCATTGCCATTTGCTGACACACGCACTGTTGAGGCAGAAGCAGGGTGTAGAGACTGCAAGCCTCCTGGCAGGCGGGCCACCCAACCCTGCCAGTGGGGATGCAGTTCCTTACTACCCCACACCCATGAAAGATGCTGGGAGTCCACTATTCCTTAAGAACATCCTTGGCAAGGGGTGCCAGGGTAGCTCGGTCAGTTAAGCATCCAACTCTTGATTTCGGCTCAGGTCATGATCTCAGGGTTGTGAGATCAAGTCCCACACAGGGCTCTGTGCAGGGCACGGAGCCTGCTTAGGAGTCTTCCTTCCCCAATCCTCCCTACTTGCTCACTCTCTTTCCTTAAAAAAAAAAAAAGAAAGAAAGAGAAAAAGAATGTCCTTGGCAAAACCATAAAAATGATTAACTGTATTAAAATCCCATCCCTTGAGTACACATCCTTTTAATATTCCATTGATAAAATGGAAAAGCCGCATAGAATTCTTTTGCTAGGTACCAAAATATGAGGTTGTCTAGAGGACAAGCACAAGTACAATTGTTTGAATTCAGAGCTGAACTGGCCTTTTTTTTTTTTTTTTTAAGATTTTATTTATTTATTTGTTAGAGAGAGAGAGTGAGCACAGGCAGACAGAGTGGCAGGCAGAGGCAGAGGGAGGGAGAAGCAGGCTCCCTGCCGAGCAAGGAGCCCTATGTGGGACTCGATCCCAGGATGCTGGGATCATGACCTGAGCCAAAGGCAGCTGCTTAACCAACTGAGCCACCCAGGCGTCCCATTTTTTAAAGATTATTTATTTATTTATTTGAAGAGGAGGGGAGGGTCAGAGGATGAGAGAGAATCCCAAGTCAACTCTGCTCTGAGCGCGGAGCTCCATCTCAGGACCTGAGATCATGACCTGAGCCCAAATCAAGAGTCAGATGCTTAACCAACTGAGCCACCCAGGGGTCCATGGCCTTTTTCTTTTTTTTTTAATGAACATCTTTTTTTATTGAAAATAATTATTATGGTTATTCAAACTTGGTTGTTTGGCAGCAATCATTCAAAATGAGCAAAGAGCCTGTCAATTCAAGGAAAACAGCTGACAATAATGGTCACAAATAATAAAAGTTAAGTTATCAGCAAAAACAAGTATTCTTAAAAATGTGCCATCCACCACCATGAGCTTGACAGCTTCCTAAAACTCACTGATTTCTCTGATGAGATAGTGGTAATACTAACAATGTGATTTTTTTTAAAGTTCACTTATTTATCTTAAATAACCTCTACATCGAACATGGGACTTGAACTCTTGACCCCAAGATCAAGAGCCACAGTTTCCTTTCAACTGAGCCAGCCAGGTGCCCCATAAATACGATTTTTTGATATTGAATAATGAAACATGTCAACATTCAGGAGATCTGGCTAATTCAATGAACCAATATTTTCCAAATGACCAAAGTATGATTTTAGCAAAATTACACATGGGTTAAAAAAAAGACCCTTTCAAAATTCAAGATAGTCTAATGGATTTTAATGTAACAAAATATGAAAAGTACAAGAATATGGTTTCAGATTCCACACTGAAACTGACCTTTAAGAAACTAGTATTTGCCAAGTACTAGTTTAATACCAAAGAAGAAATCTCCACAATTATCCAAAACAGGTATGAAAAATACACCTGTCTCTTCCAACTGTGTATCTGTCTCAGGCTGGAGTTTCCCCAGATTTTTCAACCAAAAGAACATATTGCAACAGATTGAATGCAGATGTGGCTATAAGAACCCAGTTGTCTCCTATTAAACCAAACCTTAAAAAAAATCTGCAAACATGTAAAAAAAAAAAAAAGCCACTTTTTTCACTATATTTTTTGTTTTAGAAAATAGAGTTGTGGGGCGCCTGGGTGGCTCAGTGGGTTAAAGCTGCTGCCTTCAGCTCGGGTCATGATCCCAGGGTTGTGGGATCGAGCCCTGTATTGGCTCTCTGCTCTGTGGACAGCCTGCTTCCTCCTCTCTCTCTGCCTCTCTGCCTACTTGTGATTTCTGTCTATCAAATAAATAAATAAAATCTTAAAAAAAAAAAAGAAAATAGAGGTTTTTTTAAATAAATATATGTTAGCTATGTCAAAGAGTAATGTTTATTTTGTTATGTTTAAATGAATTCATAGGTATATTTAAATGTCTGTTTTACTCTCTAATAGAATTAACTTTGATAAGTACTTCCGTGCCCTAATTGGAAACCACTGACCTAGGCAGTAAGACCCCTGTGGCTAAAAAGCCAGAATAAGAAATTCAGAGATGAGGAACTGTAATATCTTTCAATTTTTGACTCTCCCAGAAAACAGAAGTTGACTTCCAGATGTTAATTCAAACTTAATCAATTTATTAATTAACTTTAATTTTAATTAAGTTAATTTCAACTTTAACCTGCAAGGGGATTTAATCTTTGGACTCTAATTTCCTGCTGGGAAGTTTAGGAGAGGAGAGGGTTTGGAGTTAGACACAGGGGATCCACGCTGTTGTACTGTATTATTATTCCTCATTAGCAATGCTGCCCTTGAACTTCATCTCAAAATCTCTGAGTTAGAGACATCAGAATGAGCTGAACAGGACAACGGAGCTGACGATCATTTGGAATGGAAATGGAAGGATTACATTTTCAGCCTGGGGTTCAGAGTAGCCTTGCCTTTCAGTTCATTAATACGTCTCTCTAACTCATTCTAGAGGGTTCTGAGAGCAAAATCTGCAGGGCACAGGAAATCCAAGAGGGTGCCCAAAAGGCAGTGGTTGGCAGCATCTGGAGGTCTCTTCGGAAAGCCTGCAAATCTCCTCCTATATGGGGAATGACCACACCTTGAATGGGTGGCAGGGCCAAAGGCTCATCTTCTTCCACTCCTAAAGTTGCTTTCTTGCAGAGGCAATGTCCTCAGCACGCACTCTGCCTTTCATCACTCTGGCATTCACTCTGCCTTGGGGCAAGGGCTCTGGGACTTATCTTGCTGGTTTGAGGGTAAGATATTTTTCTGCTCCTCCTTCTATTCCTTTCTTGGGAGTGCCCCCAAGAGGGTGAGTTCTGTTCTGTCCTAGCCCCACTGAGTGATTGGTGTTAACGTCTGCCTCATTTCGAAGTTCTGACTTCAAAATGGAGGTCGACTTGCTCACAGATAAAAGCCCCGTTCTCCGAAACATCCCATCAGTCACAGTAGCGATGTACTGTGTCCTCTTACTTCGTCTTCTCTCTCAGGCAGATCAAAAACCAGACTACAAAACAGAAGTTAAATATCGGGTCACCTCAGGTACCACAAGACACTGAGCCTTTCCTTTGGTATCAACTTCCCTGATTTTCCTTTTTTACCGGAGGAGAAGCCAGCCACAGAGGCATACCCTGGGAGACATGGTGTTCTTTCCGGTAGAGACACACCTTCAACACCGTCTCTGAGCATCCTTATTGTAGTTTTCATACCAAGTGGTTCTCTTTGGTTCTTTTCAGATCTACCTGGTAAATTTTGATCTTTTATTTCTGCATTCTATTCCCAGGCTTCTCTTTTATTAAAACATCAACCTTACTGGTTGCACATTCTGCTTCTGTCCATTTTCACATCTAATGGCTTTGCAAATCTGATTCTGTGCTCTGTTTCTTACTGCCGGCTTTTGTTTATGGTGGACTGTTCTTGCTTATTTTTTTTTTTTTTTAATTATGAACTCATGCTCTTGGAAGTTTACCTAAGGGACTTTTCAAGGCCATAGTTTAAAGTGTTGCTCTAGAGAGTATCTGTGTTTGCAACTGTCAGCCTCCTTGGGCACTACCAAACCAACACTACTCTATAGTTTCCATGCCAAAGCGCGGAAGGGATTTTCTCCTCAACTCTTGTGATAGCAGACTTGTGGTTGGAAATTTCCTCCAACTCATTGAAAGCCTAGCTTGAGAAAGGATGTGTCTCTAGTTTGTGTCTCCAACATCTTCATCAGCAGGGAAAATTTCTTCTACTTCAGATGTAGACAAGAACCCCTACTTGACCCCCTTTCCCTGTTTGGGGCTCAGGCTATGTGTCCTGCCTCTGTGCATTGGTCCCATTAAAACCCAGAAAACGGCACAAAGCTTCATCAGACACCCCCAGGGCACACGCTGGCTCCAGCACTATGTTGCTCTTTGGGTTTGTACTTTCTACAAAGTTTCTAGAAAGACCCTGAGAAATTCCTTCTCTTCTCCCAGCGTTACCATGCATTATTAAAGATGTGAGAGGTTGAGTTTTGATACAGCATTCTTGGGTGTGCCATCCTGGGAGAGGCCTCTCTGAAGATCCAGACTGCCAGGGTATGAAAATTGGACAAGCTATGGTCCAGTATCATGCCTCAGGGAAGATAAACCATTTACTTATGCCCTAGGCTTGAGATGATCAATCAAGAAAGAAGAACGTTGGATTACAGGAGTTAAGAAGGTCAAGTTCTCATCTGCTCCACATGGTCTACCACAAAGGGACATATGACAGCACAATGGTCTTGAAACAAGTCAATAATTTAGTGTTATTAGGAAGCAATAAAGTATCAAATCTTAAACAGCAACAACAAACCACAAAGCTGAATTTATTACTTCCTTAAATAACGGACAGTTACAGCGGATGGGCATGGTCTCTGAGAAAAGTCGGTACCTGATCTGATGGAGGGTATTCAACAAGTGTGGACATCAGGGATGGGGGGGTATCAGAGGCAGGAGTTGGGTGCCGTCAGCTGGAGAAACCTAGTTACTTAGTTACTAACTAACTAAAATTAAAAAATAAAAATTTAACTAAAAAATAAAAAAAGTAACTTACTTAGTTACTAGTTACCTGGTGATGGATTCACTTTCAGAGGCCTGGTCACTGAAACAAACCCACTGGTCCCTGTTGGCTGACTTTCCAAAGTGAAAGGCTAAGGCTGATTGCTGGGTTTTAGGAACATATCCACTGGGGTCAGCAGCTGACTGATTAAATAGGTTTAAAGCTAGTTCTGATAGCTCCATATCTACAGAATTCTCTTTTTTATTTTGTATTTTATTTATGTATTTGATAGGGAGAGAGAGAGCACACACAAGTGGGCATGCACACAAGTGAGGGGAGGGACAGAGTGAGAGGGAGAAGCAGACTCCCTGCTAGTGGGGAGCCCGATGAGGGACTCCATCCCAGGACCCCAAGATCATGACCTGAGCCGAAGGTGTCTAGACACTTAACCCATTGAGCCACTCAGGCACCCTTCTCTCTCTTTCCTTTATGAAGCAGTTTAAATTTTGGTGGCTACTTGTATTACTACTGCTATGGAATAGTCCTTTCTTGGGAATATGGGAATTTTTTTGTTGGCAAAAGAAAATGGCCAAGAAAATGATGCAATAATTTGTAGAACTAAATCTCAATATCATCTGTGTTTTTAGATAGTACAAAAGTCCTCAAATTAGAGTTAACCTACCAAGCTTCAATTAACCATATACGTGTCTATATGAACTCATTCATCTTGTGAGAAAGAGGCAATGACCAGAAATGTTATGTCCTTGGGTTGACTCAGTGTCTCTCATCTGCAACAACATGACTGCAGGATTCGAAGTAATACTCAGAAAACTCACCTTGGTCACAAATCATAAAACGAAATCCTCATATCACAAAATAAGATGTCCATCCCTGGAACAAGGTAGGAAAGGAAGAAAGAAGATGTGCCTCCCGGAAGGTTTTTAAATAAAGTTTCAAGTAAAAAAATATTACACTTCATACTTAATAAACTAGAAAATTAATATATCTGCCTTATAAATACAGAGAAAAAAATTGGTGGTTGCCAAAGGAAGGGGGTGGGGGTGCCTGAGGGGGGATGGGCAAAATAGGTGAAGGGGATAAAGAGGCACAAACGTCCATGTATTAAGATAATAAGTCACAGTAATGAAAAGTACAACATAAGGACTACTGTATGGTGACAGATGTTGACTTCACTCGTCACAGTGAACACTGTATAGTGCGTACAAATGGCAAATCACCATGTGGTGATTTTAACATAATTAATAATATATTAATTATATCATATATAATCATAATATATTAATCACATTATTATATAATTAATATGTGATATATTAATTATACCTTAATTAATGACTATATTAATTCATATGATGTTAATTATACTGATTGTTAATAATTAATAATATATTAATATACTATTGCATGCCAACTAAATTGCAATTTAAGGTAGCTAAAATGTAATTTTAAAATATTAAAAAAATTTTAAAAGAATTTAAATTATTTGAAATGTAAACTAATTTTAAAAAATTTTTTAGACTGACCTATCTGCTCAGTGGGATGATATTGAATCCATGTCATAGCATAGTGGTAAGGACAAAATCAGTCTATAAATGCAAAGTAATAATAGTGACTGACATTTTTCCTGACCACTCACTGCACGCTCCAGCACAGAGGTCAAAGCAAGGTTGCTGTAGTCAGTGCACTTAACTGTGTATGTTTATTGGTTTTTTAAAAGATTTATTTATTTATTTATTTGACAGACAGAGATCACAAGTAGGCAGAGAGGCAGGCAGAGAGAGGGAGGGGGAAGCAGGCTCCCCACTGAGCAGAGAGCCCGATGCGGGGCTCGATCCCAGGACCCTGGGTTCATGACCCGAGCGGGAGGCAGAGGCTTTAACCCACTGAGCCACCCAGGTGCCCGTATATTTGTTATTTAAAACTCTAAGTTTTGTTCAGCGAGAATACAACATTATTCTGACCATAATTTTGGGTTTGACTTTAGATATGAACTATGGATAACTCACGTTGCTTCCCAACTAGGAAAAAAGTGTCATCCTCCGTTATGAGGGGCCGCGATGTGAAGTTTCTGGCCAACACATGGATAAACCATGCTTTGAGGGCGCCAGGTAATTCATTTAGCCTCATCCAGACCATTAGACCAGATAGGAGCAGAGGAATTTATGCTATTTTAGGTCGGGCAATAATTCACTGAACTGAAATGATCACTTCTGACCCCTACTTGCTTTCTCTCGCTGCCCCCAACCTCTTTACTTGGAGTGGTATGGGGTTGGATATACGTTTTTTAAGGGCTATGAGAAAAGACTCACTATCTCAATAGGAAGTGGAGACAGCGAGAATAAAAGCGTGGTTTCAAAGGAGGCAGGACAGAGGCAAAGGCAGCAGCTGGTTAATTTGCCTGCATGGGGCAGGGAGCGAAGACAAGAGAGGCACTCCGAGGGCCTGGCAATGACCTGAGAAATTTCACGCGGGTTATGAGGCAGGGATAAATAAGCATGTTGGGCGGAGGGATTTCAGCATTAATATGTGCGAACAACAGAGAAGCAGATGGTCTAAGGTGATCCTGGAAAACCTAGACACTTGTTACAATGACGGGGAAGGGGTCACTTGGCA
Organism: Taxidea taxus jeffersonii; assembly: GCA_003697995.1. Classification (NCBI taxonomy): domain Eukaryota; kingdom Metazoa; phylum Chordata; class Mammalia; order Carnivora; family Mustelidae; genus Taxidea; species Taxidea taxus. Next base: position 8,516 of record RCUC01143175.1, on the reverse strand, counting down.
ACTGATCTGGACAGGGAGTTTCCTCATAATCCCTCCTCTGACCCTGTAGACAGACTGTGTGCACCGGAGCCCAAATTTCAAGGCAGTCAACCTAAAACACAGCCGCTATATTACACTCCATCCTGGACCAGAGTAGAATTATGAGTGCAAAATGGAATAATACACATGAATGTCTGGGGCACCTGGGTGTCTCAGTCGGCTAAGCAACCAGACTCCTCATTTCAGCTCAGGCCATGACCTCAGGGTCATGGGATCGAGCCCTGTGTGGTGCCCCATGCTGAGTGTGGAGCCTGCTTGGGATTCTCTCTCTTTATCTCCTGCCCCTCTCTCTGCTCGTGTACCCTCTCTCCCTCTCTCTCTCTCTCTCAAATAAATAAATAAAATCTTTTTTAAAAGGGTTTAATTTTAGCTACTTAAACAATTTCATATTGTTTCCTATCTTAGTCAAATACCTTGTGATTAATATAGGAAGATAAACCTCAGCCCTGTTTCTTTTTTTTTTTTTTTAAGAATTTATTTATTTATTTGACAGAGATCACAAGTAGACAGAGAGGCAGGCAGAGAGAGAGAGGAGGAAGCAGGCTTCCCGCTGAGCAGAGAGCCTGATGCGGGGCTCGATCCCAGGATCCTGAGATCATGACCTGAGCTGAAGGCAGAGGCTTTAACCCACTGAGCCACCCAGGCGCCCCCTCAGCCCTGTTTCTTAACCAAATGATCATAATTTCTGTATTTATGACATCAAGTAACTGAATTCTTGGACATTCTTTGTTTCATTGTCCTAGCCATACCCACCCTACCCCCAAGAGGACTGACCCAAAAATTTATAATAAATTGTCTCCTAGAAATGGAACCAACTCCTTAGTCTGTGAGTTATTTTCTGTATGTTGTTAAAGTATAACTTAGTCTAATTCAGTATGTTAATTCATTAGGTATGTGCCGGGCTTTGTTGACTTTTTCTTACAAAGGCCCAAGCTCCACAAAATTAAGAGACAAAAATAAAGACAAAAACCTTCTCTCTCCTCCAAGGCAGCTAATGTGATATTAAATTGCCCCAAAATAACATTTCCTGCTATGAGGTTTTTCAAGTATGTTAAGAATCTAAAAATACTTTTTAAATAGCCTGGCCTTCTTCCTACATGGAGTCATGGCGGGAGGGGAGGGGCGCTAAGGCCTGGGGTTTGAGTTAACTAGGAATGTTCTGGGTGGTACAGTTTGGTTTTACATACATATGATTACCGGCCAAGTGCTGATTGCAGATTTATGAATAGATCAACTGAAAAGACAGGGTTTCATTTGCCAAGCTGTTAATTGAGTTTACAATTGTCAAAGTAACTGTCATTTTGATTTGTACATAAAACCAAAATGATAAAGACATCACTGAAAAAACGTCTTGACTTTGTGGTTACATAAAGGATAACAAGCTTGGTGATTTGCACATCCGGTTGATTAGATTAGTGGAGGCAAACTTGACGATTCATCAAACCAGTTGTTTTACTGAATTGACTGCTGATTCTTTTCAGAAAATGAACAGGTCCCTCTGTACATTCCCTTTGCCTTCCAAGATAGGTCAATAGCTACAGGCCTGCCAGTTGTCAGCAGCGAGGATTTCTACTTGCCTCCCATCCACCTCTGGCAACCCCAGGGAATCCGCGTTGAATCACTGGGGAATCATTATGTTGTCATCAGTGGGAATGTCACAAACAGCTCTGAGACATGGCAACGAACCATCTCAGGATGGGAACAGAAATGGAAAACGGGGAAATAGAAGTGTCCATTTCCAGATGGGTGAGCGAGGTCTCCCTATTGTTTCTGCCCAATGATGGAAACTGTTATTGCTCAGACGGATATTAAGGAACAGTGGGGAAGGAGACATCACTACAAATTAATGCATACAGTCACTGGGAGTGTTAATTTGCTGTCATTGTAACTGCATGAAAGTTATCAACGTGATTCATTCTAGAGGAAAACAAAACAAAACTAGGAAGCCTCTGTGGCTAGTTATCAGACATCTGAAAACTGGTTTTCTGCTTTTCCCACCCAGGCTGCAGGTATCCTAGGCTAGCTTGGTAACACTAATGGCACACAGAGGGAAGGCTGTGATTTACTAAGACATATCCTCCTGTAGAAACACGGCAAGGTTCATTATCACTTATAGAAAGTGTCTCCAATGGGGTGACAAGTCATGTTATAAATAGTGTTTCTAGAGATCCAGAAACAAAACGAGCGGGGCTTGGCATTTGAAAATACAGGGCAGACAGACCCGGGTGAATTAGTATGCGCCATGAAGTTATCTCAGCCTCCTAATGGCGCTAACGTTTATTTTTATGTAATTGAATGACATCTGGGGGAGGAAGACAGTAAGTATAAAGGAAGGACATTTGCCAGATAGAGAGAATTCAACATCCTGACCCATTTCAGCCTGTCCTGGGAAACCTTTACGTTAGCCCTTCAGGAAGAAAAGAGGGGAGGCACCACCTTCCTTCTGGTCTTTCGCTGATCCCTTGAACTTGATGTTTGGGCCACAGACTAAGCCATGAGTCATGCTGCAGAGAGGGCGGTTTTGGTGGGGAGAGAATCAGAAATGGAAGCTGTCCTCTCTGATCTATTTGCAAGGGCTTTATTTGAAAAAGGCTAAATATAATTGAAGCTAATATTATTAGTGTGCATCAACTCTCGGATTTTTTTAAAGATCCATTTCTTTGATACATTCATTTTCATAAAAGCTTTTGCATGAGTTTGATGCTTTTAACTTTCACTCTATTAACTGAAAGTGGTCAGGAAGAAAATGAATATTCTAGAGCAGCAGTGGGTTCCTGTTTAAAGATCACTACCGGATCTCTGACGTATGTCCCCAGAGTCACGTTGTTGTTTAGGGCTGGGTTTCGATACCCACAAAACAGGACTGAACTTCATTCTTAGAATGGTGGCCCTCCCTGCAACGCCCTACATTGAGACGGGCAAAGGAAATGGTTTGACAATTTTAAAATTTCTTATTCCCTTCATCAACCAACAGGTAAAAGTTTGTCTTAATGTTTCTGAAAACTTCTTTTATTTTTATTTCTCTTTTTGCCCAGCCCCCTGCGTGCATGTCACTGAATGGTGAAAAGGGACATGAGTGTGTAGCAAAGTGCCCAGTATGTGTAGAGCCTTAATTATTGCTGGCTGTTCTCCTTAGATGATCTTCGCTTATGTCTACCTAACCTGGCTCAATGGTATGACTGAGGACTGACTTGCTTTGAGATCAGACCAGGAAGTAGGGCCAAATGAATGAGGAGACTGTGAACTTGGCACCAGCATGGGGAATAATGAGCAGAGACTGTGGATTCAGAGACTAAACTTGAATACCAGTTTGAGTACTTCACAGGAACGTGACCTTGGGCAAGTTATTCCAACTCTCTGAGTTTCTGTTTCATTCTTTCAACAAGGTAAATAATACATGGCAGGATATTTTTAAGATCAAATTAATATGTATGTATCAAAATTGAATTAAAAATATATAAAACCTCTACTATAGTATCTGGCACATAGTAAGAATTCCATAAATATTTTAATTATTAATTTAAGAAAACACACACTATGGTAATAAAATTACTAAAAAGAAAGAGCGACAGTGATGTCTTCAGTACACACGCCATGGAAACTTCTTTTATTGAAGGTAGCAGGTGGCAGGGCCCATCAGTAAAGCAATTGGACTTCATGCAAAGGAATGTGTCCTGCCAATTTCACTATCTGAACAAAGTAGAAAAGAGAGGAAAATGGCCATCCATTCAAGAAAGGAGGAAAGAAAAGGACTTTTAAGTGTTGAAATTTGTTCTCAAATAAGCCAAGTGCTTAGAACAGGTCAAATAAGCTTAAACTTGAGATATTGTGATCTATGAGAGATGTGTGTTTGGTCTTCTCCACAGTTCTTGGCTCACGGCTCCTAAAACCCTTGGAATTTCCTAAGTTTCAGAGTAATACAGGTGTCCTTCGTTAACAAGGTGACTTTTGGATCCCACCTAAGCATGGGGGGCTGGTTGCTAGGGGAACCAACCAAGTGACTAGAGGGTTGGAACTTTCCTGATAGTTGGATCAGTCACCTATGGTCCATGACTTCGTCAACCATGATGATGCAATGAACCTTCCATAAAAACCCAAAAGGATGGGATTGGAGAGCTTTCAGGTTGGTGAACAAATGGAGATGTGGGGACTGTGGTGCCCTGGAGAGGGCAAGGAAGCCTCTGTCCTTTCCCCATCCTTCTCCCTGTGAGTCTCTTCATCTGGCTGTTGATTGACAGCCTTTATTCTATCCTGTAATAAATGGGTAAATGTGAGTAAGTGTGCCCCTGAGTTCTTCCAGTCACTCCAACAAATTAATCAAACCTAAGGAGGTTATTGGAACCTCTGATCTGTAACTCTTCGGTCAGAAGCACGGGTAACAGCCCAGGCTTGTGACTGGGACCCCAAGTGGGAGGGGTTGGGGGGGAGGAGTCTTGAAGGACTGAGGCTTTAACCTGTGGGATCTAAAGCAATCTGTGGGGAGAGATGATCAGAATTCAGTTGGATTCTTGGACACCTTGCTGATATCCAAGAATTTCTTGGTGTTGTGCGTAGGGGAAATTAATTGGGTCCAGAACCCTAAAATGAATCTACTTACAACTGCCCCTTTCTGAGTCAGAGTGTAGCTCATTTGAGATAAAGTCATGCCCTCGAAATTTCTTGCTTATTTCTTACTTGGCTACAGATACAAGGAAAAAACAAGCTGATGGGAACGTGAAGTCCGAAAGCCTACTGGATCATAAACATATTTTCCAAGTGGCTGGAAAAGCTTCAATATTTCTAACCTGTTTCACATCAGAATTACGTCACCAGCAGACTGATTCAAGGACACGTGACTTAACCTGCAACGTAATGTGTGTAATCTAATACCGATTTAGTGGCTAGGTCACCCTTACTCAAGGAGCAGATGTCCTTTTCCTGTTTCAGCAACAAAACTCAAAAACACCTTGAATACTGGAATTAAATGAATGCAAATATGAACCAAGAAGTCCGAGTTCATAATTGGGCTCAAGGAACTATTAAGATGAAGCCCATACCTGTTATTTATCAAACATTTGCACTGTCTGGCTGACTTATAAGTTTTTCTATTAGTTACAACACCCTAAGAAAGAAGACAGGGGACTGAACACACTGAGAAAACCTAAATGCACAGGAAGATGGAGGATAGCAGAGGATTTTGAAAAGAAAATATTGCATAAGGACAGAGAAGAGAAGGGAAAAATGCTCTGCGCTGCTGGTTCTCTGAAAAGAAGATCCCTGTCCTTTCTGCAGGCATGGTTAGCCCCAGAGAGCTAAAAGGGAAGAAAGAGGCTCTTGCTGATGTCAAAAGCGGGGAAACAAGAAGGCAAACAAGAAACAAGAAAGGACACCAGGTCAGAGGGATCCCCAGCTTCTGTGATTTCCCAATGGGTGTGCCGCTCACCCTCCTCCCCTTCTTCAGTAAATATTAAGCACCTACTGTATACCAGGCAATGCTAGGCACTCCAGACAATCACAGTGAATAAAGGAAAGCTTTCATCTGGGCCAAAGTTTAATTCAAGGAACCACACACCACTCCTACATTTGAATGTTATTACATTCTAAGAAAATCCCATTTTACAAGCAGAGCCCAGACTCGCAGTGACCAGAATTCTGTCACTAGGTTTTGACAGAAGACAATAACTATTCTCCAAACCAGTAGCTCAGTGCCTCATACATATCACATGCTCACATTATATTTTGGATAAAAAACTTAATTAATGGGACATCTGGGTGGCTCAGGTCATGATCCCAGGGTCCTGGGATGGAATCCCACATTGGGCTCTGTGCTCAGCAGGGAGTCTGCTCCCCCCGCCCACTCTCTCCACCTGCCTCTCTTCCTACTTGTAATTTCTGTCAAATAAACAAATAAAAAATATTTTTTAAAAAAACTTAATGTTGGGTGGATGTTTCAATGTAGAATCTCAAAATATTTTAGAATTACAAAATATATCACAGGAGAGTACCTATAATAAATTCTATGATTTATATTTATTCACTATATTTATTATTTAAAAATTATACTACCTGAAATGGTCAAGATTCAACTAAATAGAATATTTCCAAGTGATTGAAGACTTCTGTCTGCATTTCCTAAACTGCTTCCCACTCTCTCACACCCACACTATAATAAGTGATATCATTGCTTAAAACACTAGTTTTACACCGGACTCCTACTCTCCATTTCTCCCAGGTCCTATCAGCTTGCCAATCTTGCCTTGATGGTGGAAACATACCTCCTTCCTCCAAGGGACACTTCCCTGGCTTCATTTCCTTCCCCTGTTACCTCTTCCACTCTCTGTTATTCACTCTCTCCACCAGCTAAGTTTTTCTTCTTTACAGTTTGCTAATTAAATGAATCTTTGCTATGGTTTTATTTTGTCAAAGAACAGCCTGAGTGGTGAGATTACTTTTGTGTTCCTGGAGACATGTTTCCCAGATGTTGATATCACAAGAATCTTCCCTCTCTCAGGTGCATACAGTGAACACAAAGGAACTGGGACAACAGACCTCACATTTCTTTTCATTAATTTATACAGATTAAAGCTGTTGGTAGCCCATCAACCAGTATTATTGATCATCTTCTTGTATGAGGAACTGAGGGGCATACAAAGATGTGTAAACAAGAACTCTATAGCCTAGAGTCCACACGATCAATTAATTCCATTGGTTGCAATCATGACAATTTGAAATCTTTGTTATGTTTATGGAGACCAACCACCAGTAGTGTTAATCTTCTGTTGTCTCTCTAGCCTTTACCTCTTTAATTAACTGGACCCACTAATGTACTACATAGACCTGCTTCATAAATCTTAGCCACAAATACAGTCATTTTTGAATCTCAGTTCAAAAAACGTTCTGGCTCATCCCATCCCTAACCTTGATGATAACGGGACAGAGAGCAAAGGCCATTGTCCTTGAGGACTCCCCTAAATGCTTCCCCAACCTCCTTAAGTCCATCACACATTTCCAGGGACACTGATTTTACCAGCAATTTGAGGAAACCTTTGAAATTTTGCCCTCTAAGTGTGTTGTGACATCATAGGCAAAACAGGAAGAATCTTAGTTTTCCATATTGGAAAATACATTGTGTTTCCCATGAGGCTGGATCAAAACACTGTAGTATGCTGAGAGTGCTTTAGTCCTTTGGTTCTTGTGCATTACCAGGAGCCTGGGTGAGGTTATTATTGTCTTGGGAGACATCCTGGGGAGGGAATGAATTATGCAGATGTGCCTGTGCTGGCCCACTTGGATGCAGTATCTGTCTGATTTCTGAGTGTGCAAGAGCTCACTTAAGTCACTTGAGAAAAACTTAGTTCTTGATACTTCTTATTATATAGTCACAGGAAAAAGTGAATCATCACTAATGCTTTGTCAACTAGGAAAACAAAGTAATAGGATATGAGAGCCAGAGACTCATCTGAGCAGTAAAAATGTGGGCATGCCTTCGTGCATCCCAAAGGCCAGCAGCTAGTGCCTCTGTCTCCAAGACCACCTTAAGGAGCTGCCTGCCTCATCAGTTTTCTTCTGCTTTCAGTGGAGCGGCCAAAAAAGAGCAAATATTGTTGACTTGGAGATTCATTATTTCAGACTGATTTGTAATGGAAAAGAAAGGGTTTTGAGAGCATGGTCTATGACAAACAGATATGAACTGGATTAAATCTCAGTTTGCATGAGGTACTCTGGGTTCCAGTACTGAAAATCCCATACTCCAGAAAATTCCGGTCCCAGGCAAACCCAGATGGTTGTCACATTAGGAGGTGTAGATTGGAATTTAGGAAGCCAGGGGTGAACGGATAGCTTTTCCTCTTGAGGTGAAAACAAAGGGCATCTTTACAAAAGGTAAAAAACTGGATTCGTTAAATTAACTCAGTGTCTCTTCATTGGCTTTAGTAGGTCATCTGGAAAACCTTTTCTCAAAAATCTAATCCAAGGCAAAGCTGTGATGAAGATGGGGTCTGCAAGCTGGACAAGGAGTCCATAATGACTGAGGGGGCAAAACTTTTGTGACTTGGTTCAGGTACGTGTGTTGAACATTCCAGCATTAATGAGGAATAGCATTGTCAGTCATTTTTCCTCTCTGGAAAAAATTCCTTGAAAGACTTTTTTCTTGATGACCAACGAATCAGTTACCCTTTCAGCCCACTACATGACTTGTATGAGTCAGAGTTCTTCAAGGAAACAAAACCCGTAGGATGTGTGTGCATGTGTGTGTGTGTGTGTGTGTGTGTGTGTGTGTGTGTGTTGGTGGGCGGGAGGAGAGAGAGATTTTTGAGAAATTCACTCACTCAGTTATGGAGGCTGACATACCCAAAATCTAGGGGGTAGGCAGGCAGGCTGGAGACCCAGGGAAGAGTTACAGTTTGCTTCTGAGGGCAGCCTGCTGCTAGAATTCCCTATTCCCCCAGGAACAGGGTCTTTAGCTAATTGCTTGAGACCCATCCATTGCCATTGGCATC